>JAOXYD010000136.1:26210429-26228247 GCA_028565735.1 Pinacopodium congolense | reverse complement strand
GTTGTTAATGCTATCGCGTCGTTAAATCTAGAGAGCTTATTCTAGGTTGCCTCGTGATTAGGGATAGGTTTTCTATCATATAGGATCTATCTAAAAATGGCGGAACTGAGGGTTTGAGAGCTTATTTGAACCTATAGGCTAGCATCTTACACCAATCACAATTTATCTATTTCGAGGATCGATTATAAGTCTATAATTCCTGATATATCTTCCACCCAGCTTTCATATTTCTTGTTTGCTTCTTCGTTGTTTGTCTGTAGTATTTAGTTTTGATGCCTTCGTTTCCAAGGGTTTTATTTTCTTTTTGACAACATTAGAAGTAACAATTCACTCTAGCTCTCTGTGGGATCGACCCTAACTTGCCCTAACTACTTAATTAGGTTAGTTAGGTATTTTATTATTTGGTAGCTTATGACGAGCTTCACCAAATATTTGGCGCCGTTGCCGGGGATATATATATACATCAGGGCTAGTTGGGATTGATATGATCATGAAGGATTTTATGATTGTTTATACTTTGCATTATTTAGATATGATATGGACTGATCCTAATTGATGCATTACTCTTAACTGGGTCCCTAATTGAGACATTTATTATAATTTGATTGTGTTTTAGACATGTTAAGTGATGGTTGGTTTGTTGGTGATACTTATACCAGCCACTTTAGATTAAGAGATCCCTACAGTTATTATAAGTATACGTTAATACTAGTTCGTTAGTGATGCATTGTTCTTTGCAGGCACACGAGGTTTAATATTGCGTAGATTATCCCTAGAGACTAGGTTCTATAGATGCTTTTCTTCATGATTATATGTGCATTGTATTTAATTTAACATAAATCATAGTTGTGAATGTATATTGTAATATTTTTATATTATTGTTATGAGTATATCATTGGACATTGTATGGTGATATGAACTTATTCATTAAGGTTTGACTCTCCATAATGACAAGTCAACTACCACTAGCTTTGTAAGAGTGACTTCCAAGGATTTTATGCTACAATATTCCTGGTCACAAATATTTTGTTCTTTTTTATTATTAAATGTATTTGTATTATAGAGTCTGTAATAACATGGCTCATAATGTGTTGTCATTTCATTTTGATAAGCACGATTATTAGAATACATGTATTGATTGATTTCTTATATGTGTATATGATATTATGTTATTATGGTTTTATATATCTATCTATCATTAAATTGTTAGGCTTACATGTAATTTACGGACTTCGGTTTTCAGGTCCCACATACCAATCACATGTTTGTTTTAGATCATGACATATGTGAATGGTTTAACCATAAAAAAGAAATTTTGATTGTCAAAATGAAGGTTGAAATGAAGTTACCTCATTACTTATCACATGAGTAAGATGTAACCATAAAGGAAAAAAAGTTTTTTTGAGAAGGAGATATGAAACCTTAAAAAAGTAGTGTTTCTATGAAATACATCAAGGTAAGTTACAAAGTGCATGATATCTATATAACTTGTAATATTTTCTTATATCTTAATGATTTAAAATGCTTAAATTTTTTATTTTTACTAAAATTTGTATTTTATAAAGTAGATTAAAGAATTAGAATAAAATAAGTTTGGAATTAAATACTTAGCATGATTTGAGCTAAACCATAAATTTGTTTTTTAATTGAATTCTACACATTTATTATTATACTAATATTTAAGTTTAAGAGATATTTATTATCAAGCCTACCACATTAGAGAGTTTAAAAGCAAAAGCAAACTTAGGGAGAAAGGATTGAAAAACAATGCAAAGGAAGTGTTCTTTGTTTGGAATTGTTGTTGTTCACTCTTCCAACTAGATCTAACACGGCATCCCTCAATCTACACAGTTGCCCCACTACCTGGGGGAGACAATAATCATCACTAGAAAGGGGAAAAGACATAGGTACCGTCGTTAGGCTCCCTATAAAATTAATGCCTCATAATTCCCTTACCATCATAGCCGTAGTTGTGGCTTTATCTAGGTGCCATTGCCTCCCAGCCTAGCATCATTAGTTGCTATCTTCAACCTCTCCCATATGCTACCTGCCTAGCTACTCATCCCTATGTCATTGTGGCATTCCATTAATTGTACCGTTGGTTAAGGAGATTATAAGTCACTGTTTGGCCACCACTACCTCCACTGTTCATATTTATCACCTACCAGATTTCAGATTCCAGATTCCAAAAATTTCTAATAGCTTTTTATTTATTTTTTTTATAGAAAAGAAAGCATGTTTAAAGAAATAAGAGTTATGTATAAAAGAACTAGATAAATTAGGAATATAGATGTTGAACTATATGCCAAAAAACATCTTAGTCTCTAATGTTGAATCTACTACTACTGTGTAAGCTAACATGTATAAGAGAGAAGCCAAATTCCCTTAGAATAATGAAAAATAGACTATAAAAATTAATAAAAAGAGAGTCTCCAATATCCATGTTATGGTACCTCACTCTTGGTATAGATGAAAATGTTTGCGTCCAGATGGTTTTCTTGATGGTTTCTAATGAGTATGGAGTTATTTTACTACTTTAGGCCTTTTTAGCAAATATGGATCTATTCTATTTGCTTTAGGTTTGATGCCTTCTTTTTGTTCTTCTCCTCCATTTTCCATTTATACTCTCTAAAGTTAGTAATTTTCTCCCTCTGCAATTTTTGTTGGCTACTTTGAGCTTCCTTTCTAAGAACGCCCATGCCACTTCTTGTCGTTATTAGTGGATTAGTCACATGCGCTATTAAAAATTCATTTAACTTGTGACTTATTTCAGTAGTGCATTGGGAATAATTGACTAATTTTGATGTTGAAGATATTTTTTGGGGATTGTTTAAATATATAGTAAAGTTAGTTCTAAATAAAAGATTAAACATGAACAAGATTCAATATCTCATCTATTTTGGATTACTATATTTCTTTAGTATGATGAAGCAATCTAGAAGACATGCTTTGAAGACTTGATGCCTAGTCGCTGAAAATTCTTCTATTCCTTTCCTGCCACACGAAGTAGACATTAGAGGATAGGGTAATTTTGAGTATGATGGGCTAACTTTGTTTATATTAATGAGATTGAGAAGCCATTTAAGTGTTGAGTAAAAGGAAGCTTGGGTCCAATGAGGTTTAGTTTATCAAGAATGGTGTTTTAGATTTCTTTCAAAAAGGGAAAGTTGAAAAATGGATGATTTCGAGATTCTTGGTTTGATGTCCATAAATCATAGATGTTAGGAGAATGATTATATCTAAGTTTATCTCTAATTGGTAGCTTATTATAAAGAGCTAACCACAGAATCCAATTATGCCTAGGGATATAATGTTTATATCAAACTAGATTTGCCCAAAACCATGGTTGAGAGGGGAGTTTTAAAGCATTTATAAGTAGTGGCATTAAAAAATATTTTTTATGGGTGGAGAATCCATTCCAATTTGTCATTCTTTGAAGGGATTGTGAGAGTTCTAAAATGGAGCTTAAAGGTTAGTTCCATATGGAGTTTTCATTGATGGTTGAGACCTTAGTTTCTTGATGAAAGCTTGGATGATAAATCTTTCTAGAAGTGATGAAATTACTACTAATCCCTATAGGATACTAGGGATTATGCCATATAATTTTTGACCCTTCTAATAAGAAGATAATTATAGTTTAGTTCTTAAAAATTGAAAGATCTAATCAATTTCATTATTGTCTAATTCTTCAATATTCATATATCTGCTAATATATTTCCATTTAAAATTTCAAATCCGTAATATTTGAATGTTTTAATACTTGTGGTAAAATAACATAGATAATTACGAAAATCATTTTCAATTTATATTATAAAGATATGTGGTCTAGTTTAAATAAATTGAACTTGTATATTTTTGGTTAAAATTGATTGTCTCTATAATTTTTAATGTTATTGGTAAATTCAATTCTAAGAACTTGTTTAGGGTTGTTTATTAATAAGAGAAGTAATCAAAGAACATGTTTTGATTATCTAAAAATTTAAGAGATAGGTCTATTACTAGTTCATTTAAGAATTAAAGAACTCAACCTTGCACTGATGACCAATTTTATGACACTGAATTGAAATTATACCTTTGATTAGATAATTTTTTATTTTTTATTTTTTATTTTTATTTAATTTATTATCACTTAAATTTTAGATTTCTTTAATCTTAATTTTCAAGATCTCTTTCCTTTATTCAATTTTGTTTATTCTCAAAAAGTGATAAATTTAACCAATTCGTATGCACTTGATCATACTTATCACTATATATAAAGAATATTTTAATAATAAAATTTATTTTTATTAAACTAAACATCCACCAAGAAAAGTGTTAGTGTCGACGTATTTCTATGAAACATGAAAAATTATTATCAATCAATGATGTAAGTTTATACCTATGATAAGAAAAGTATGTTCTACTGCATAAGTTAAATTTTGTTTATGTATTTAAATAAAATTAGTGATATGTGTGATAATAATAATGACAATACTTGTGTCTTACAGTCTCTTACCTATATGTATGTTTATATAATGAATAGTTAGGGCTTATTTGTTATCACTTTGATTTTTTATTTTTTATTTCTATTTTCTAAATAAATAAATCAAGGAAAAAAATCTGTTTGTTACATTATACAATTATTTCCTATTTTCAAATTATAAAAACCAGAATAAAATCAAAGAAACTAAGAAACAATGTTTTTTAACGTTTTGAAAATATATTTTTCTACATTAAATAATCGACATAATCTATTAATTGATATGTATTTTTAAGGTGTATAAAAGTTTTTTGGTCTAAGAATTTCTATTTATTTTATATTTTGTTGTCACCATTAAAGTATTTTTCATTACAAAATCTAAACCAAAAAACAAGTATGTGCTTTTTAAAAAAATATAGAAACCAAGAAACTAAAAATCATGATAAAAAATATATATGATACCAAAAAGTTACTATTATTTTAAGAAAAATAAAGTCTGCTCTCATCTTTTTTTGTTACTATGCTATTCTTTTTTCAACTTCATTTTTAAACAATATCTAATATTTATGGAGACTTTAGAGTGATAAATACCTATTTGAAACCAATATAGAAATGAAACTAATATCATCCAATCAATTAAATATTTAGTTATTTATTTAGGATCCATTTGTTTTTGTTTCCTTTTTCGTTTTTTATTTCTATTTTTTCAATATGTATGTCAATGAGAATAGTATGGAGTACAATGAAAAAAATACAAATAAAATATGGAAATAAATGAAAACAGTACAAAAGTCAATAAAAAAAAGAGAAATAAAAATAAAAAGAGAAAACTAAACTAAACTAAATTAAACCCTTAACAAAGTATTTAATAAACATTCTTTTAACAAAAATTAAGGGGTTGTTTGATATTATTATTGGTTGTAATTTTTAGTCGTAGTTTTTATATATTTGTATTAATTTTTATGTGTTATCTTTGATTTCTGTGTTGTTATCCTCGGTTTCTATACTGTATTAGTGTGTTGTCTTTTTCAGTTTTTATAATATTTTTATAATTTCTTTGTTTTAAAAAATAAGAAACCAAAACTAAAAATAAAAGATACACCAAACATTTCCTAAGATTTTAATAACATTTGTCTTTTTATTTTTTATTTTAATTTTTTAAAAAATATAAAATATAAAATATAAAATATTAATAAAAATATACAAAAATTAATAAAATATATACAAATTAATATTAATTTTATATTAAAAATAAAAATTGAATTAAATAGAGATATTCCGTGTTGCGATGTTGTTCACCACGCAACAACGACTTAAGGAACCAGTTGAATATGCACTCATCATTTATTTATTTCAATGATGGCAATTGACGAAGTCTACGCACATAAATTCTCCCGCCCGAACCTTTGGTCAGTCACAAAAAGTAGAGCTTGCACTTGCATGATCATGACAGAATTATGAAAGTTGTTAATTAGTCCGACTTTGCTTAGGTCATCTGATTGTAATATTTACGTGGAGTTGTTCTTGGAAAATCCGTGTAGACTGGTGTAAAAGCTATCTGCAAAGGTTGAAAAATCCTCTGATGACGTTATTATTGGCTCCCTCCGAGTCTTCCCATTCACATCTCTATTGATGCACCAGAATCTTTTCTAATGACAAGCTTACAACTCCATTCTGTTACGCAATTCTTTTTGTCCATTGTTTATGCTATTACCAATCAGAAGAGCGCAGTGACGCTGACAAGAGAAGTTTGCTTTTGGGGTCTCGTAGACAATATTACCTTCTGTTCTTTTACTATTGGGGTCTCATAATCAATATCACCATCCTGCACAGGATGGGATCATCACTCAAAAAGAAAACACAACGGTCACGGCAAAACATTTGGTAGTCATGAGACAACGACATTTGTTTTTATATAATTTTCCAAAGACTGGCGACTGGCAATGGAAAATTTGTACTACAAGTCAATTTCTGGCAGCCAATTTTTCAATGGGGATAGTGGTCCATTGACAATAAGAGCGATTTCATGAGTGGGGGTAGTTTTTAACTTTTAGAGTTACTTAATAAAATTTCACACATGACATGCAGTTTTTTCGATATATATGGAAGCTGAACTCCAAGAGAGGGCTATTCAAATGGGGAGCTTAGTGCTTCTTGTGTACGCCATTCTGCTCTCCAGCTTAGGAGGCTTTGATGCTACAGACACGCTATATCCGGGGCAATCATTGGGAAATGAAGACACTCTGGTTTCGGCTGATGGAGGCTACGAGGTAGGATTTTTCAGCCCTGCAGATCCTAAAAACAGGTACTTAGGGTTATGGTACAAGAAATCTCCTCAGACAATTGTATGGGTAGCCAACAGAGACGTTCCAGCTTCCAACTCTTTTGGAGCTCTAAATTTCACAAGTCAAGGACTTCTGCTTCTTGTTAATAACACAAATGGTATTGTTTGGCAGTCCAATACAACAAGAGTTGCACAGGATCCCATTGTGCAGCTGTTGAATTCTGGTAATCTTATTGTAAGGGAAAGAAATAGTAGTGCAGCGCAAAACTTTCTGTGGCAGGGTTTTGATTATCCTTGTGACACGATCCTACCAGGACTTAAAATTGGCAGAAACTTAGTTACTGGTCATGATTGGTTTCTGCAATCTTGGAAGACCACAGAAGATCCTGGCAGAGGTCAATATTTCGTGGACATGGACATTAATGGCTATCCACAAGTATTTATAAGGAATGGACCTAAAGTAATGTTTAGAGCAGGTTCATGGGATGGCCTCCGCCTCACCGGAGTTCCTCGGCTGATGTCCACATCAACTTTTACATTTGAATTCGTGATGAACGAGTTTGAAATCTTTTTCAAGTTTGAACTAAATAGTACAGATTATCAGCGGTACACGTTGAACCCCTCAGGACTTTTACAGCGCTTCACATGGAGTGAAAGAACAAACGACTGGGTGATTTTTGCTACAACACAGGCTGATCAATGTGATTTCTATGGTTTGTGTGGGGCAAATTCAAGCTGCAACATTAACAACTATCCTGTATGCTCATGCTTGAAGGGCTTCTTGCCAAATTCTCCAAATGATTGGGAGTCGCAAGATTGGTCACGTGGGTGTGGCCGAAGAACTCCATTGTCCTGCAATGATACGGATGGCTTTGTGCAGCTGAAAAATATGAAACTCCCAGACACATCTTCTTGCCGGTTCAACAGGAGCATTGATCTTATGGAATGCAGGAGCGTGTGCTTGAAAAACTGTTCTTGCAGTGCATATGCAAGTTTAGATATCAGCCATGGTGGAAGTGGCTGCCTGCTTTGGTTTGGAAACCTGACTGACCTAAGAGTATCCATCGAAGGGGGTCAAGACGTATATGTGCGTGTAGCTGCATCAGAATTAGGTACATCATTCTTTTACTCTTCCTATAGATTAATAAAGAACACGACATGAGTAACAAAAATGTATGGCCCAGATTTATGCTTTTCGGTTCCTTTCCAGTTCGCTTTACTAGAGGTAAGAGAGCAAGGGTTCGTGACTTAATTTTCCTGCTTAAAGCAGGGGACCATCAGACTCTGCAAAGGCCAATTATGCAGCTGACATAGGCTCTTCTTTCCATTTTAAAACGGCATAATGTAATGTAGGCTCGTAGAGTAATAGGATAAATAGAGGACAGATATGGGATATTGTGTTGATTGGAAGCAATGCCATTGAAATTAACAAGGGTATCTGCCCAAGCTTTGCTGCGTCTTTCAACCTATTTTTTCAACCTTTACATTTTCCTAGCTAATACAAGTTTCCTTTACTAGATATTTGTGCATGAATTTTGACTTTTTAACTTTGAAATATGACCACCAATTACAAGTCCATGTTTTCAGACGAAAATAATGGATCCAGTAAGAAGAAGCGAGCAGGAATAATTGCAGGTTCTGTCTTGTCGGCCTTCACCTTGCTTCTACTAGGGATGATCTGTTACGCAAGGAGAAGATATGTCAGGCAACATGGTAAGCTGATACGTGACCAATATAAATATAAATACGCATATCTACCAACCAAAGAAAACATATCTGAAGCCTTATCTAGCATCTGATGCGTGACACAGCCGTGTTCAGCTGTTGATATCGTACTATGATGAGAAGCCTTAAGCTTATACACCCTATTTGATTATTTGGTCAGTCATTCATACACCATGTTTGATCATTTCTGTTACTCTTCTCAGTTCCAGCGAATGAAAATAATGGAGAGAATGACAACTCTGAACGTAGAAATGAAGATATGGAATTACCTATATTCAATATGACCACAATAACAGACGCCACTGATAAGTTTTCAATGAATAACAAACTTGGAGAAGGTGGTTTTGGACCTGTATACAAGGTAATCACAAGGCTAGCCATTGGTGTAAGATACCTTTCTGTTTACTCTCTTCATAATTTGAATGTATTATGATATAGGGCACACTGATAGAAGGACAAGAAATTGCAGTCAAGAGGCTTTCACAAAGTTCTGGGCAAGGATTGCACGAATTCAAAAATGAAGTTATCTTGATTTCTAAACTTCAGCACCGCAACCTTGTGAAGCTTCTCGGCTGTTGCATTCATGAAGACGAAAGAATGTTAATCTACGAATATATGCCAAACAAAAGCTTGGACTCCTTTATCTTCGGTTTGAGCCTGACTAAAGAGTAAACGTTACTGCTTCTGAATTCAGTAGATAGGAACTAACATGAATGAAAATTGCAGCAGATCAAACCAGAAGCAAATTGCTAGACTGGCAAAAACGAAATCAGATTATTTGCGGGATTGCTCGAGGACTGCTTTACCTCCATCAAGATTCCAGATTGAGGATCATCCATAGAGATCTCAAAGCCAGCAACATATTACTGGACAATCAGCTGAACCCTAAAATTTCAGACTTTGGCCTTGCAAGAACATTTGTTGCAGATCAAAGTCAGGCAAACACTAAAAGAGTTGTCGGAACATTGTGGGTATCTCTACACTTGGTAGCATCAATGTCTTTTTTTTTTTCTGAACATTTCTTGGCAATGATACTTGTTCAGCGGTTATATGTCTCCCGAGTATGCAGTGGACGGACTGTTCTCTGTAAAATCGGATGTATTTAGCTTCGGAGTCTTGGTTCTGGAGATAGTCAGTGGAAAGAGAAACAGAGGATTTTGTCACCCAGACCATGACCTTAATCTTCTTGGTCATGTAAGTACCTAGAATAAGATCTTATTCTTGAACCTCCTTGTAGCATTACGAGTGTTTGTCCTTTTCATAACATAAAACTAGAGTGAGCTATCATATCCAAAGCAGTAACCTTGATTCTGACAATGTTTAGGCATGGATGCTGTGGAATGAAGGCACACCAATGGAGCTAATTGATAAATGTTTTGTTGACTCAGCCGATATAGCAGAAGTGCTTAGATGTATACATGTGGCCCTACTGTGTGTTCAGCAACGACCAGAAGATAGGCCAAATATGTCATCCGTGGTTTTGATGCTGGGAAGTGAAAACACCTTGCCTGAACCTAAGCAGCCTGGGTTTTTCACAGGAAGGAATCCAGCTGAATCAGATTCTTCAAACAAGCAGGAATCTTTCTCTGCCAACGACGTCAGTATGACATTGTTAGCACCGCGGTAGGATGAGGAGGAAGAGATCTCCTGATCATAGCAGGCCCAGAAAACTTATTCTTCAGAAATTGTATGTCTGTGATGCCTTGCACTCCACGAGTTATGCTTGAACAGACACAACTTTAGCAACACAGTCCATAGATATTCCGAACTGATCAATGGATTTGATTAGCAGGCACAAAATCGGTTAATAGGCACTACCCCATGACTTCAGTGTTCTTTGCCATGAACACTTCAATAATTATAGTAAGAATTGTTTCTCACTCCACCCGTTTTAGATAAATGACGAACACATATAAGATGCTCAGTTATTATAGTCGACAACTTCTATGATCTCACTATTACAAACTGTAAAATGAATTTAGTTACGCTGGTTAACTACGGAAAATCAAGATGCGGGAAATCTTTGTGTTGCCTAATTTCCAGGACTCATTTACATATTTGACCCAAACTGGACAAGTTGGTCAGACCTCCAAGCTCTTTTAAATTTGTTAGGAGTAAAGTGATTAAGTTCTTTGGAACTCCAAGGTCTCTTAAATTGACTGAGTTCCATCTTATAATTTCTTCTTCTTATTCTGTTTATAGCTATGCTATTGCTTTGGCTGATGTAAAAACTGAGAGAGTTGGGGCGGGAATTAATTTCCATATCATCTTCAAGGTAAACAATTGTAAACGGGGTAGAGAAACTTTAAAAGGGCAAGGTAGTATCAAATTCTGTGTAATTAAGAGCCGTTTGATTGAACTTTTGATTATAATTTTTTATTGTAAATGTTATATTTTTATATTGAATTTTGTGTATTTTTATAGATATTTGTATTGTCTGTCTTAATTTTTATATTATATTAAAGAGTTTTTTTTCTATTTTTATGATATTTTTTTAATTAATTTTTATATTTAAAAAAATCTAAAAATCAAATCAAAAAACTAAAACGAAATCAAATCGGCAGTAGTTATTCGCAATGTGTAGGTTTTCAGAGTACTCCAGAAAAATTAAACAGTATAAAAAGAGAAATAACTTGAGTAAACAATTGAATAGCCCAAAATATAAATGCCTTAAATAGTTTTAGATTATGCTAAAATGTTATTAATTTCTTTTTCCGATAACTTGGTAATACTTGAGTATGAATCCCAAATGTCTCCGTCAAATTACACCAGTAAAGCTTACAAACGAAACTGACATTTTATTTGAAAAAAAAAAACGATTTGTAAGAGTAAAAATTCACTTAGATAGATGGAAATATTGTATTATTTTGTTATTAAGTCATACTTATTTGTTTTTAATTAAGCATAGTCTTTCTTTGGTTGAAATCATATGTATTTACTTTATAACTTATATTATTTACGATGAAGCTTTACATTCTTAGTGATTATGAAACAAATCCTAAAACAAAAACAAGGACAGATTAATGGTTAACTTAAAAAATCTGGTTAGGAAATAAAAGATGAATAAATGTTGTTAAGTTTCTTAATCGCAATATACATCATTTACCTTTGACTTGTTCAAAAAAAAGGAATTATTTGAGGTAGCTCATCCAACCAATGGAATCTTTTGAACTCACTTAACCTAGTCTCTTTTCCTCCGTTCTCCTCTCCCTAACTGTCCTAACTCAGGACTGCCAGACTGCCAGAACTATTTTTCTATGCCATGATCAAACAAACGAAACCGATATTTTTAAAATGTCAAATTAGAGCATTCACCTAATTTCATAATTTTAGTATAGGTGGACTTTAGAATTTCCCTTCCGTTCAGCACTTGTTGACGACATTTTTATATGATAAACGTTAGAACCACATTATTCTCGTCAATAGTTCGTTTAAATTAGAAAAATGGTACACCAATTTTATACTAAATAATGAGATTGTGATTTTAATTACTTAAAAATGGAAATTTGTTTCAGATAGGTAACATTTTGCATATTAAAATTTTTTTATTATTGTTTATCGTTATATTTGACTTATTAAAAAAAAAGCTCAACCAAGAAGCTTAGGCTTGGATAATTTCATTAAAAAATATTGAGGTTTAGGAGAAAATAAATTATATAAGATATTCAACTTAATTAGATCTCGATAATTGTATCAGCCACTTGATTTGAATTTAGTTGAATGTGAAGATTAAAAAATATATAGTTATTAGTGTCAGAGAGTATTTGAATTATTGTTAAGTAATATCTTAACTAATTTGTGTTTAATTAAATATTAATTTTATTGATATTAAGGAAGATCATTTTAATACCCTTTTAATCAATATAATGTAATATGTCGAATCAAGTCTCATGAAAATATTTTTATTTAAATTAATATTGTATTAGAGTTCATATTAGAGATGAAGCAACCGGTTTTGTCCCACTAAATTTAGTTTAATTGAAATTTAATGAAAAATCATTTAGTGAAAAATAATGAAAATTTACTTCCACACTAAATTGTCGAATATTTATGACCCATTTAGTTTAACTTTTAGTTTTTGTTTTTTGTTTTAAATTTTTTGTGTTTTTTTAACTTATGTACTGTTTTTCTCAGTTTCTATATTTTATTATTATTTTGTTTTTTAGTTTGATACTATTTTTTTTAGTTTTATGTTTAGAAAAATAGAAATTAAAAATCAAAACAAGAAATTTAACAAGACAACTCCTATAATTTGCCCACCTGGTTTTGTTCGCATTTCTACACCCAGACTTTGTTTTTGATCTTTGAAATTGAGGTTATATTTGAAGAAGGATATTAAAAATATGAATATTAATACAATTTTTTATTTTGTATAAAAATCAAGGGAGAATATTTGAGGTTAATTTTGAGTAACATTTTAATTTTTAGTGAATTTAAATTTAATTATTTTTATTATTGAGGGAGATTTTAAAATTCTTTTAAGTTGAATTCCTACTTTAATACCATATTGTTAAAAATTGAGATAGTAGGAAAGAATAAAGAATAAAACTTCGTCTTAATTATTACACAGAAAGCTAGAATATTTATAGAGGTATTCATCATCTATTTACGAAAAAAATAAATATATATTACGAATGACTTACTAAACACAAAAAGATTTGTACATGTTCATATGTGGCACATATTACTAATAATCTATACTATTTTCAACATGTATTTAACCAAGGAGTCACATTTGAGATCTTTCAAATCCTATTAACCAATAACACGTATTGATGTTACAATTTTAACACGGCCCCTCAACACCAATTTCCATTATTTCTGCCACGTCGGGCCAATGACAAAAACTTTCAAACCTGTTGTCACTCAAGCCTTTTATGAAAATTTTTTTCAACTTGACCTTTATCTTAACATGCTTTAACATAATTCTTCTCACAAAAGTTGTTCTAATATTAAAATGGTAATGCATCTCCACATGTTTAATTTCTTGCATGAAAGTTAGACTCTATGCCAAACATATTACTAACAAGTTTTTGCAATATAAAAAATTTAAATTAAGGGAGGTTCCACCAAATTTTGATAATGACAAAATATCTTAACACTGATGATTATAGTCTATTTGATGTTTTAGAAAGATAGATATATTGAAAAAGTGTTTAAGAGATGATTAAGAGATGATTTTGAAGTTTTGGAGCATAAAATGGAGTTTATGAAGATCAAAGGAAAAAAGGTCAAGTTAAAGTTATAATAAGTTATGTGTTGTAATTTTTGTTTTAAACTTATCTTGGTCATTTCATTATGTTTAAAGGGCTTAATTCATGTAATTATATTCGTGATTATTTTATACATATAAGTTGCATAATTAAGAGGAAATGTATAGGGAATGACCTTCAAATATCCTTTTGATACATAAAGATGATTTTGGAGAAGTTTTTCAAGTATGTGTGTGTGTGTGTGTGTGTGTTAAGAAAGCATTTTAAAGTGTTATAATTTTTTTATGGTTGTTTCGATGTGTTTAAATTTGTTGGGTTGCATTAAAAACCAGTTTGTCAAGTAACTAGTCGAATAGTTGGACTAATTGACTAGTACATCTAAACTGGTGCATCGATAATGGTGAGAATCGCATACAACAATTAGAAATCAATGGTAAAATAAAATTTAATGAAAATTTATGACACTTAATGGTTATTAAAAGCATCCAAGTGTAGTAAAATAGATATATAAGTGATTTGAGGCATTGTGAGTATTATTTTGTGAAGTTTATGAGCTTTGTATTAGATAACTACTTGAATGGTTTTTGAAAGTTTCTTAAACACTTTGAGTGAGTCAAGTTAAGTATGCTTTAAATGTATTTTTAGGGTTTATTAGTTATGAATTTGAAATATTGTAAAGGTTACTTTAGAGCCTTTGAAAAGGTAAGGAATTGTTATATAAGTTACATTGTCAATAGTGAAATTCCTAACAAGATGTTGGAGAGTAAACATAGGTGTGGAGTTAAACACTGAATCACTATAAATTAGTTTGTGCTCCTCTTATTCTATCTCTTTTACTTTCAAGTTTATTTTATTACATATTATTTTATATTGTTTATTAAATTGTATTAAGCTTCCTCATAAGTTTTAAAGGGATTTTCTAATTAAGTATAATTAACTTAGAAAATTTAATGAACTTAATTCATCCTGCTTTTAAAGGCTATTTAGGGATAAATAAGTGGTATTAGAAGTAGATCTCACATAGACTATAATTCTAATAAATTAATGAATAAGGATTTCAACATGGCACACATGAATATATTTGCCCCCTCTAATAGTGTAAAAGGTCAAAATACTAGTAGAGCTCCTTACTTTGATAGAAATGATTACTTATATTGAAAAATTAGGATGAGGTATTTCCTAATGGTTGATAGTGATAAATTGTAAAAAAAAAAAAAAGGATTCTTAAGAATCCTTTTTGCCTACAAAAGTTGTAGGCAATCAAAAGGTACCAAAAGATAAGGATAAATGGAATAGTAATGTTAAAAAGTTAATATCCTTGAACAATGAAGTTATGCATATCATATATTCTGCCTTAAAGTATAAATGAGTTTAATATGGTATTTATGTGTCAAACTACCTATGAAATTTAACATACTCTAGAAGTGACCCATGAAATAGTAACCAATTTAAGGCAAGTAAGGTTAACATGTTAGTTCATCAATATGAACCTTTCTATAAGTTTCATAATGAAATTATATCCTTTATGTATGTTACATTCATCATTATTATAAATGATCTTAAAGGGTTATATAAGACCTAGACTAACTTCAAATTTGTGAGAAAGATACTTAGATCCCTATTGAAGATGTGGGAAGTTAAAGTGACTGCCATCTAAGAAGCTAGGGCCTTAAACATCCTCCTTCTTAAAGAGTTAATAAGATCCCTCTTAATTTATGAGATGGGATTAAAGGGGATGCAAGAGGAGGAGAGCAGTTAAAAGGAAAAAAAACATGGAATTCATGACATCAAGGGAGGTGTATAGTGATGTTGAAACCTTCATAAATGAAAGTGATGATGAGGACACAGTTGTACTTACAATTAGTTTCAAGAAATTTTAAAAGAAGAAGATATCCATATAAAGAAGAGACTCAAGAGAAGGTAAATTCAATTCTTAAAAATAAATTAACTGATAGAACATGTTTTAGAAGAAAGGAAATAGATCATATAAGGTAATAATGCCTATTCCTTAAACAAAATGGAAAAAGGGGGGAAATAAAGGAAGAAGAAGAAGTTCTTGAAGGCTATAACATGGGATGACTTAAGTGATTTTGAAGGAGAATATTAAGTAGCACACATATGCTCAATAGCAAATGATGAGGTACTTTCTTACTCTACCTCTTATGATGAAGATTTTTGTGATATACATTTTACTTATAATGAACTAGTAGACTACTTAAAAGCGTTAAACTAATAAAACAAGAAATTGTCCACTAAGTATAAGGAAACCTTGAAGTTACTAGATACATGCAAACTTGAGAATGAAAATCTAATCACACGTTTGGTATCACTTCTTATTTCTTTTTTTATTTTTATTTTTGTGCATGTGTATTGGTTTATGTGATATTGTTATTGGTTTCTATATTATATTCTTGGGTTTCTGTGGCTGTATTAGTATGTTGTCTTTTTCAGTTTCTGTGTTTTTAAAAACAAGAAACAAAAACAAGAAATTAAAATGATATCAAACAAGCCATAAGGAATGATTTTGAATAAAGAATGTAGATGAAAGTGATGGATAAAAACTGGTAAATGAAAATGCATCTTTGAGAAAAAAATTAGAATCCCTTAAAAAGACAATGTCTAAATTTACTAAAAGGAATTAGAAAATTAAAATCAATGTTAGGAATATAAAAAGATGTAAATGATAAACATGGACTAGGATATACTAATGGGAATAAGTCATCTACTAATAGGACCACCTTTGTTAAAGCAAACAATTTTGAAGATGAACTTATACGTAAGCCATATGAACAAAAGACATCCACAAGTAGCACACAACCTAGAAAGAGATATCATGCATATTGTCATAAGACCTTAAAAACTACCATAAGATTGAAGCAGTGATAGGATGCAGTATTGTCAATTTAGGCCAAACCACTATACTTGGACATATAATGAGTCAAGACCTAGATATGGCTTTAGACATACATATCAAATCCATACACCATTTTTTAGCAACTATTACGGTTATTATAGACGTGCAAAACTATTTCACTATGATAAATTAAGTAGTTAGAATGCTAGATCAAGTCATTGGAGTGAAAAGAAGGTAACTAACTCCCAAGGACCTAATTATTGTGAGTATCTTAATCAAAATAGTTTCTTTATTTTTTAGGTCACTAAGAAAAAGAAACACATAATATGTAGTTATTGGATGTTTAAAATACATGATTGGTGACCCTTCCTAATTTATCTTACTAGAAAATGAAGATGGTAGTTTGTCACATTTAGAGACAATATCAAAGGTAAGATAATTTGCATTAGGAAGGCTAGTAAGGCTAATCATATTTTGATTGATAATGCCATTTTAGTTAATAGTTTAAAACATAATCTACTTATAGTTAGTCAATTATGTGATAAGAATTATAAAGTCAATGGGGTGATAAAGATTATAAAGTAAGTTATGAAGGAAATGCATCTATAGTTTCAAGAACAATCGAAAATAGTATTGCATTCCTAGGAAAAGGAAAGGAAATATATACATTGTTGATTTGGATGATGTCTCTAACCCTAATATAAAGTGTTTATATTTTATAAATAAAAGTGCGTGAGTTTGGCATAGAAGGCTTGGATATGTAAGCATGGAGCTTGAAAATAGATTCTGAACAGCTGACTTGGGGAGAGTATTAGGTGTACTTATAGAGCTTCAAATGCTACAACATTTTACAGGATGCTAGAAAAATATGTGAGGAGCCTACATAGTGAATTTCGTGACAATTGGAACTCTATAGATAAATATATAGCAAAATATAAAATAATGCTGAAAGTTGGAAAAGCTAACGTGGAAAATTAGTGAGGATGGCATGTCTAATTCGTTTTATGCTATTTTGGACAATAAAAGACATCAATAAACCCTAGAAGCCATGTTTCGTACCTTGGGATACATCCAAGACAAAAATATAAGGTTTTGGAAGAGGAAAAAAGTGTGAAAATTCAAGAACAAGGAAAAAAAATCAAGATTTAACAAGTGCTGTCCAGATTTTTCAGCAAAGGGGTATTCACTATCTTCACTAGTTCATCCTTCTTTTACTTTTCTTTTGATGTTTAATCTGAATACTCTTTGTTTGAACATGATTATGGATTGCTAAATCTATTTTA
>JAOXYD010000136.1:26188142-26204843 GCA_028565735.1 Pinacopodium congolense | reverse complement strand
CAAGATTGAATGTTACAGGTGTGGAAATTTTGGTCATTACTAGAATGAATGCTACACTAAATTACCAAAAGAAAAAGAGAAGAGTATAACTTTACTGAGAAAAAGGAGGAAAAGATATTTATAAAGGCCCTTCACTCATTGGAGGAGCTTGATCAAAGGGCTTGCTATGTAGATACTGGTTATAGCAATCATATGAGTGGATGCAAGTCTTCTTTTATTAATTTAGATGAATTTTTTTTATCAGTCATAAGTTTTAGAGATCAGACAACTATTAACGTAATGGGAAAGGGAGACATTCAAATTAGAACTAGGAACAATTTCATTGAAACCATTTCAAATGAATTTTATATTCTTGATTTGAAAACTAATATGTTAAGTGCTGGATAGTTACAAGACAAAGGATATAGAATCACAATCTATAGGGTAGAATGTAAGTTGTATGATTCTAAATAAAGGTCAATTGTTGTAATAAAAATGACTCCAAATAGTTTTGTTTCCTTTGAAGGTTAGGACAGTGTATGCTTCTTTACTAACTAAAGCAAATGAATCATCATAGAGGTGGCACTACAGATATGGTGACTTAACTTTTAATGGCTTGAGGACTCCTCAAAAAAGCAAATGGTTACTAGTCTTCCAACAATCGCACCTCTATTAAAGACATGTGAAGAATATGTTATTAGAAAGCATCAAAGGGATATCTTCCCTAGTGGAAAGGCATAAAGAACATGAGATGTACATGAATTGGTGCATTCAAATATATGCGGATCTATCAATCCAACTTTAAATGGTAATAAAGGATACTCTATATCCTTTATAGATGACTTAAGTAGAAAAAACCTGGGTGTATTTTTTACAAGAAAAGTTGGAAGCATTCTAAGAAAAGTCAAAAGCATTCCATGCATTCCAAAGTTTTAAAGCTCTTGTTAAAAATGAAGTTGACAGGAGGATTAAAACACTCAGAATAGATAAAAGTGGAGAGTTTATTCTAATGAATTTATTGCATATTATGAACTAAATGGTATAAGGAGATAATCGATTGCTTCATACACACCATAACATAATGGTGTAAGTGAAAGAAAGAATGGAACCATTCTCAACAAGGTTTGAAGCTTGCTAACAATAAGAGGAGTTCTAAACAAATTATATTTGGAAGCAGTGTTGTAGTCAGTTCACATTTTAAGTAGAAGTCCAACTTTTTCAATAAAGCACATGACACCTCAAGAGGCTTGAAGTGGTAACAAGCTTGCAGTTGATCATTTCAAGGTATTTAGGTTCATTACATATGCACATAGACTTGGAAAAAAAAAAGAAAAAAACTTGATGCAAAAAGTGAGAAATGTGTAGTTTTTAAAGCTAATGAAACTTCAAAAGCTTATAAATTATTCAATCCAATGACAAAGATGGTGATAATAAGTAGAGATATAGTGTTTGATGAAGAAGCTAAATGGAATTGGACTAATGACAACCTAGTTCCAGATCTAATACTTGATGATGATGTATTAAAAGATTATATAAAAGAAGTTTCTCAAAACCAAGAGTAACAAGCACCTGAACCTCAACTTGTGGCTCAACTTGATCAACAATTAAAAGATGAAGAATAAAGGAATTAAAATTTGGGGGATGAGAACACCAGAAAAAAGGTCATCTTGGATGATGAATTATGACTTAAATAATTCAAGTTTAGATAATGATAATTCTCATTTTGCATTATATGTAGGCAATAATACAATCACATATGATGAGGCTATTAAAG
Organism: Pinacopodium congolense; assembly: GCA_028565735.1. Taxonomy (NCBI): domain Eukaryota; kingdom Viridiplantae; phylum Streptophyta; class Magnoliopsida; order Malpighiales; family Erythroxylaceae; genus Pinacopodium; species Pinacopodium congolense. The sequence continues at coordinate 26,203,090 of JAOXYD010000136.1, read as the reverse complement.
ATAAGAATTGGAAGGAAGCAATGGACAAAGAAATAGAGTCCATTGAAAAAAATCACACTTAGGAGTTGACAGATTTACCTAAATGACAGAAAACCATTCCTGTCAAATGGGTCTTCAAAAAAAATTTGAATGAGAAGGGATAAATTGACAAGTACAAGGCTCGATTGGTGGCAAAAGGCTATAAGCAGAAGCATGGGATTGATTATAAGGAAGTATTTACTCCTATTATAAGACAAAATACAATCCAATTGGTGATTTCACCAGTAGCTCAAAATTCATGGCTAATTTTTCAATTAGATGTTAAGTCAATTTCCTACATGGAAACTTACAAGAAGTTTTTATTGATTAACCACTAAGTTATGAGAAGAAAGGAATGGAAGAGAAGGTTTATAGGTTGAAAAAAACACTCTATGGACTAAAACAATAACCCGGGTCTAATACAATCACATAGATGCTCATTTTGCCAAGAAGATGTTTTAAAAATGTCCTTTTAAACACACTCTTTATGTTAACTCTAATGTCAAGTCTGAAGGAGGTAAATTACTCATTTTATGTTTATATATTGATATATACAGGTAATATTATTAAGATTTTTAAGGAGTTTATATGTCTATGAAGAAAGAGTTTGAAATGACTAATCTATCATTAATGCGATATTTTCTGGGAATAGAAATCATTCAAACTACTCTTGGTAACTTCATTTATCAAACAAAGGTATGCAAAGGAAATTATTGCAAGGATTAAAATGACTGAATGCAAGTCATTTGGAACACCAATTGAACCTAGTTTAAGGCTACACAAAGATGATGGTGAAAAGGAGGTAGACAACACCTATTTTAAGCAAATTATTAGTAGCATCATATATTTAACCTCTATGAGACTTGACATCATATATGCAATAAGTTTGATTAGTAGATATATGGAAACTAATTCATAGAATTCCAAATCTTTTTGGAAGTATCCTTATAAAGAATAATCTCTAATCAATGGTTTGAAACAAGTAGTTCTTTGCATTAATATCCTTTGTTGAATCAAAGGAGAATCCAATCTTAGTTTTGATGATATAAAAGCATAATTATTACTAACAATTTAAGCTTATGATTTAAAATTTAAAGATATATGTATTTTAAGATGATTTCATTTGGAAAGCTTGAAGCTTGAAAGACAAAAATGAAGTTAAATGAAGAACAAGAGGTGTGGAAACTATAATACCTTTATTTGTTTGTTTTTAATATGTTTGTAAGTTTTACTTAATTCCCAATTAATCTAGGGGCTCAATTTTGATCATACCTTGCATCTAGTTTTTAAAAGTAGGATAAAGTTTCATAACATAGTCATTGAATCATTTTGATTATTCAAATGGAATTAAATTATATTTTAAATCTCATTTGAAGTCTTATTCAACGTTTGGATAGTTAAGAATTGTTTTAGTTATTTGTTTGCAATTTAAGAGTTGAAGTTCATTAACTTCTTTTGTTAACATACCTCAAATCTTTCTAAATTTTAATTACTATTATTCATCTGATTTTATTTCACATTTTGAGGTGAATCTGATTTTATTTCACATTCAAATCTGAGTTGAATTATCACATTTTGCCTAAGGTCTCAAAAGTGCACTAGAATTTATTTCAATTTTTTAAGCACTCAAAATGTTGATTGAAGCTCTAAGAATACTATTTAAAGTTGTCTCTAATAGCTCTTTATTTCCTTTTTAGGATTAAGCTTTTATCTTTGGCTTATAAATAGCTATGGTTGCTATTAAAACTCTTTAAACCCTTCCTAACCCTATATCAAATTCTCTAAACACTTTTAGTATGTTAGAAGCCCTGGAAACAAGATTGAAAAAAAATCGTTCAAACCTCAAGGCTGCCTCCTTCTTAACTGTTTGCCTCCTTTCTTCACTATTTTGATTTAATTTTACCCCTCTATCTTAATATGTTTTTATTTATTTCTTGTGTGAATTCATTGTTTGCAGTTAGATTAAGTGTTTAAAAGTTTTTTATTATAGTTTCTTATTGTAAGGTGTTTATTTTGATAGATTAGAAATTGAACTCACTTATAGCATAAAATTATTTATATTTTCTCTGTTCTTACTTTAAACGTAATTCTTGCTATCTTAATCTACTTCTAAAATTGTGTAATAATTGTTTTTTTTTACTTGAGTGCCTTATATTATTTTTAATTTTTATTTTGAATTTTTAGAATATTATTTCAAGTGTTTGAAGCTTGTTTTCCATATACACCAAAATTGTCTCGGATTTCTTTATTCTTACTTTAAATGCAATTCTTGCTATCTTAATATTCTTCTAAAATTATGAAACAATTTTTTTATGTTTACTTAAGTTTCCTATAGTTTGTTTAAGTTTTATTCCTAATTTTTGGAAGATTAATTCATATGCTTTAAGCTTATTTTTCTAGATACACCAAAACTGTCTCTGATTTTTTTATTCTTGTGTTAATCTCAATTTTGGCTATCTAGATCAATTTCTAAATGTGAAATTTGTTGTGTTCAACTTTTTCAAGGTATCGATATTATCCAGGTGTTTTTGGTTTAATTTTTAGGCACTTATATTTCTGTTTAAGCTCCAAATTCACATGTTGCTCAAAACTATCCAGTTTTGCATATTATAACATTCATTCGTATATTTGGACATTCAAATCTGAACTGATTATATCTATATTGGTGTTTCTTTTTTTTTTTTAATCCTCAAGAGTATCATTGACCATTTACGTAAATTTTCATAGCCTTAATTATTTGTTTGGAAGCAATTACATTCATATATATCAAAACTTTCCATATTTATTTCATTTGATTTTTTTCATATTGTCATTCATCATTGATACACATTTTTAGTGTATCAAATCTGTCATACTAAGTTTGTTTAAACTTTCAAGAATATCATTGATCATTCATATCAATTGTGAAATCATTAAAGCCCTTAGTTTAGTTAAGCTTTAAATGAAACAAATCTTTAAGTGTATTTGGTTTCTTGTAAAGGAGATTACTAAATTGTTAGATTTGTGAAGTGTGTCAAGTCTCCTATTTGTCATGTAAAGATTTCTTGAAAGATTGCTCTTCACTTTAAATAAGACGATCGTGTCTTGTAAAGGCTCCTTTTTGCCATTAAAAAATTTGACTTGTAAAGGTTCCTCTTTACCTTAAAAGATTCGTCTTATTAAGGTTACTCTTCATCCTAGAAAAATATTATATTTGTTTCTGAGTTGTGAGTAAAATAATTATCCGACAAGTAGTTTGGAGATGAGACATAGTCTATCGTTGGGGTAGGCGAACTTCTTTAAAACTTTATGTCTTTCTCTTTTCTTTACTCTTTTCTTATTGCTTATTGTGTGGTTTAGTTATTAGGTTAATTGTTATTAAGTTGGAATACACATTTGTATATCATATTAAATTGAATTGGTTTAGGTGACAAGTTTAATTACTCAAGAAAATTTCAATCACTCAATTCACCCCCCTCACTAGAGTGCCTTTAGGGGTTACATTCTTCAACTTCAATCCTTCTATTTCTTCCTTCTAAGAGCATCTGTCATTGTTGTGTTGGGTATTTTATATGAAAGAACTTGCCAATGTTCTTTGAATATTAGGAAGTTCTCTATCAACATGCTATAATGATCACAATGATCATTAAAGGATTGCAAGTTGTTTTAAATTATTAGAATCTATCTTATAATTAAGAGCTACTTCAAGGAAAGTTAATACTTTTTAAAATGGCTTTGATAACACTATAGATATAAGAAATAGGAAAATATAAGCGAACTATGTCATCTTATTAGTTACTAAAGAAGCCCTTAAATAGGCATATATCCAAAAGATTGAAATTTAAAAAAATGAGAACTAACAGTAACACAAGTAAAAACTGACTTCCAAATTTCTACTAAAAAATATGACTTATATGACAAATTCTTATTAAATAAAACTTGACTTTATAACAATTTTCTATTGGCTAGAACAACTAAAATTTTAATGAAAAAATTTCTGTTAAATAGAAAAACTAAAATTTTATTGAACCCTAATAACATGTTTCAATTGGCAATCTTTATAACTTTGTCAATATAATACTTTCACATTTTTCAGTCTCCTTTAACCTAAGAAGTTCAACCTCCTTTGTCAATTTAAAGTCTGCAATTTCTTTGTCTGTATAATGCCACCTTATACAAATTTTATCCGTATTGAGTTTTCAACTATTGTAAAGGAAGAAAGTTTTTAGCCTCCATTGGCATTAAAACGTTACAATAATCTTGGTTTCTCTAAAAGTACTGATTGTAGAATAAAGTAGAGCAATTGTAATGAACAAACTAAAAATAGTTTCTAATATGCAAAAAATAATACAATGAGGAAGTCCTTAAATTATCGTGCCTGAAACAATGAAATACTGAGGTCATTAGCTGAAGAAGAACTTGCATCATTAATCTCTCTCTCATTAAAAAATCCCGGTAGTTTAGGTTGAGGCAAACTACCCTCACTACCTAACATGAGAACCACTGAAGACATGGTTGGTCTATCTTCAGGGCTTCGTTGCACGCAAAGCAGACCGATATGTATTACTCTCAACATTTCTGATTGGTTACATGAATCTCTTGCTGGTTCAGCAATTAGTTTTAAGGACCTCCCTTCTTCATGTAACTTCCATACCTAAACATGGAAAGGGAAAAATAAACTTCTTAACTTGTAAAATTGATGGCATCAATGGTTTCTACAATGTATATCACAAATACTTGCATGTCCAAGAAGGTTAAGATGATGATCAGGGTGGCAAAACCCTCTATTTCTTTTTCCGCTTACTATCTCCAAAACCATTACACCGAATCCAAATACATCTGATTTTACCGAGTAGAGGCCATCTATTGCATACTCTGGCGACATGTAGCCACTATAGAGAATTCAATTCATTTGCATAAGGTCGAATTTACACAAATTATACCAATATATGAGGTGTGTAGCTAATGTTTATACTCACTATGTTCCAACCACCTTCTTTGTGTTTGCTTCAGTTTGGTTTCCTCCAAAACTTCTAGGTAGGCCAAAGTCTGATATTTTTGGGTTCATTTCATAATCCAACAAAATGTTACTAGCTTTCAGATCCCTATGAATGATTCTTAATCTTGAGTCTTGGTGAAGATAGAGAAGTCCACGAGCGATTCCATTGATAATGTGATAGCGTTTAGGCCAATCTAAAATCCTGCTCCGTGTTTCATCTATACATTTTTTGACAGAAGTCAATCCAGTCTGGTATACATAAGGAAAAAGAGCATTGGCTGAATAATAATAACACTTGAAAGCAAAAGATCATATTAATTGGACCTCACAAATGGTTTTACTTTATGTTGCAGAACCTGTTTCCGACTTTCTACAAAATCTCACTCATCAACATCAAAATAGTAACTAAAATGATTTATCATTTGGGAGAGAATCAAACCGAAGATAAAGAAGTCCAAGCTTTTGTTTGGCATAAATTCATAGATCAACATTGTTTCGTTGCTTTGAATGCAGCATCCGAGAAGCTTCACCAGATTACGGTGTTGAAGTTTTGCGATATGAATGACTTCATTCTTGAACTCGTTAAGTCCTTGTCTTGAATCCTTTGACAGCCTTTTCACGGCTATTTCACGTCCATCTCTCAATATTCCCTGTAAGACACCTTTGGTTAGACCTGTAAGTAACTTATATGCACTTTGAGTTTTCCGATGTTATATGGCATATCGGTAAGAACATATTTCGTATCTCAACTTCAGAGTTGCAACGATTGGCATACTAATGATAAGCCTTTTCGTTTGAATGTCTCGAGAAAATATTAATATTAGTGAATCACACTGAAGCCGTCAAGAAATAGTGTTAATGTTAGAGAACAGTACCTTGTAAACAGGTCCAAATCCCCCTTCTCCTAGTTTGTTGACAATAGAAAAATTATTTGTTGCTGTGGTGATAGTGTTCAGATCAAACAGTGGTAAATCTTGGCAATTTCCTTCCTGAAGATCAATCATTTTTCCTGTATAGTGGCACTAGAAAGATTACAAAAAGAAACAAGCAGTCTATAGTTCTCAAACTAACAGCGCCTTCAAGATGTCAATCTTCATAAGTTCTTTATCAATCAACAATGCGTCAATTTGCAAATCATTGAACAGCATAAACAGAAAAACTAATTAGCTACTTGATAACATACTGGCATTCTGCTGCCTCTTTCTCCAGAACCAGAAGGCCAAACTGGCTACGCCTAGAAGAAGCAATGTGGAAGATAACACTGAGCTTGCAACAACTATCCGCTGTTTCTTCCCTTTGGATTTAGCATTACTGGCAGCCAGGTCTAGAGATGAGAAAAATAAAGAGTTGGATAAATGTGCTAGGAATTTCATCATTCCTGATAGCTGACTGTTGTTGTATTCGTTTTAGTAATTAAAGGCCATCGAGAGAATCGGAAGTAGCAAAGTTTTGACAGTGGCAGGAGTATCAGCCCATTGAGATTACTACATAGATTTAGGTTTTCAAGTTTCTTCATGCTAAATGATCCACACGGATGCATGACCAAGGTTGATGCTAGTACTTGTCAGTTTAACATCTTTTCAATGTTATGCATTGCTACTCAAGGTTCAAGTGAAGTAGATACAACTTATTATCAACATGTCATTCCAACAATTGTAGAAAACAGAGAATTGTCAGTTCTAAGGTGCAGGATATTACCTATTTCTGATTGTGCCATCCTGATATAAATGACTTGTCCTTTTACAGGTAATTCTCTCATATCAATTAGGTCATTAAACCAGAGAAAACACCCACTTCCTTCTCCTCTGATATCCGAGTTTGCATAGGCAGAACAGGAACATTTTCTTCGGCACATGTTCTCACACTCCTGAAGACTCATACTTTTGTTATACCATGAATATCGCGTTTCTGGCAACTTGATTCCAGAATACATTCGAAACCCATCCCGGGAACAATTTAGAGCTGTCTTTCTAACACAACCATCTGACCATTTCAGCTGGTCCCACTCATCTTGCTTTTTCGGAACAAATCCTTCTAAGCAATCACAAACAGGGGAATTATTAATATTACAGCTACCATATTGACCACTCAAGCCATATCGGTCACAATTGTCAACCTGAACCGTATGATAAAGGAACCAACTAGTGGTTTGTTCACTGATTATGAAGCGTTGAACGAGACCAGTTGGGCTCAGAACACATTTTGTGACAATCGAAGTGTCAATAAGCAGGTACCGGAAATAGATCTCCTTATCATTGAAAATAAATTCGTATCTGTATATGTGGTTTGGACTCAGTTGAGATGTCCCACTGAAACTTATGCCATTCCACGGTCCAGTTCGATATTGTTCAACCACATTTTCTCTCATAACTAGCTCGGGATATCCTCCAAGGTCAACACCATAGTTGTACTTACCTGGAGAAGGATCCTCCGGCGTCTTCCATGATACTAAGCGACGGTCTAGGCCTGTTTTGATATTCCTTCCAAGCTTCATTCCTGAAAGGAGTGTGTCAGTTGGATGGTCAAAACTCTGCCACAAGAAATTGATCTCCTGATCTTTATTACCCTCATTTTTTACAACTAAGTTCCCTGAATCCAAAAGCTTCAGAATTGGTTTCGTCGCGCAAGTTGATGCACTGGAAGACCAAATTATATTCCTACTGCGATTGCGAAGGACAAGGTTCCCCTTGCTGGTGACCTCCAAAACACCTGGCCCTGAAGAATCATCAAGAGGTGCTTCTCTGTTGGCAACCCAAACAACAGTCAAGTCAGATACTAAATTGAACCAAATTCCAAGGTATCGCTTTCCAGAGCTCCCGGGACTGAAAAATCCTAATCTAAATGTTCTTCCAGCTGAAACTAAGGCCTCTCCGTCTCTGATAGATTGAGTTGTGTTTATAACGTCAACTTCAGTGGACATTTTGATGACGAACATAAATGAGAAGGCAAATAAAAGCTTGGAAGCGCCATCCATTGACAAGCTCATGATTTTTGCAACAGTATACCAGTTTTAAGGATCTCTGCACCTTGGACGTCCTAAGAACCGAGTGTTCAGAGCTCAACCACTGTTAAAATTCCTCCACCACAACAAACTGATTACAGGATCTGAAGAAGTAACATTTATGGTTAGATGAGTACGAACAAATTTTTGTCATGCTTGTGAGAAAACTAAAGATCTTATAGTTTTATCCATCAATCATCAGATATTTGTCCTTCAAAGTTTCAAATCCAGCTTTCAGCAATAATGTTTTGGTTACCGTCAAAGGTTTTGCCCTCTAGCAACAGTCTACAATGGCGGCTGGCATTATTGGATTATACTGCAGATTGGCATGTCCAAGCTTTCTTCGGTTGAAGTTTTTTCATCTAATTAAACTCTTTTAAGTGATATGTTTAGGTGCGCCTTCGTGTTCCTTTCAAAATTATTGGAAGGCCAACATATTCAACTGGATTATTTAAACCCCAATTTATTGCTTCCTACTGCTTTCAACTTGTTCTAAAAGAGCAAGATTTCCTAAAAAAAACAAGTTTGTGATATTTAACAACTCCTACTAAAACATAATTGCCGAAATTCAAATATTTATTTATCCAGTAATAAGGGAAATCAGCAATTATTCTATTGATAAAAAAATAATTATGCATCATTATCATACTAATTACATTTTCAAATAAATCATATACTAACTCTCTTTCTCAAAAAATATAGAACAAAAGTATTTTTTTCATCAATATCTATCATAAAAGAGCCAAGCTATAACAAATGAGAAGCTATACGGCTCAACTCCAACATAATTACTTAGATATAACTGGCTCTTTTCAGTATTTGAAAATTACCCAAAAGTTCTGGTTCATCTACTTCTTCGCTTTGCATCAAATTAAACCCACATACTCTAATACTTGTGCGGGCCTCATCAATTCTTTTGAATTTCATTCTTCCAACGTATTCCCAAAGCAAGATACTTAACGTGTTAGTTACATCATTGCACAAGTTGATATGCACAATACTCAGTATCCATCGTTTATGGCTAGGACTATTGATGTATCTAATCTCATTCGTTCCCCTACCTTTCGTCTCTCAGTGTAATCAATTTTATTGTATAGACGCTTATGACCTCCCCGTCTATGCTTTGCAGTAATGATTTCTCTGGCAATACGGCCTTTACCATAGCAATGATGTCAATAGATTAAATTTTTTCGTGTACTGAATTTCACTTAACTGTCTATGGTTCCATTGCATGTGTTTGAGGTAAAAGTTTTGTATAAATATATCGACATGCCTTGAACAATGTGATATCTCACATCAGGTAAATCATTGAGAAGAAAATAATCCTATTTGATCACTTTACGTTGCTAACATAAAAAAAAGAAGAGAATAATCAGGAGTCTCGAATAATTAGCCAAACCGCTAAAGTAGCTAAAGTAGTGATAAATCTGGTCAGAAAACATACTCAAGAGAAAGTCCATCTATTCCTAATCTTTAGTCAAAATCAAAAAAATTTATCCAAATCCAATTATTTCTCAATATGTTTCTAAAAAAATCTCATTCATGCGGATTATTCCCCCAACTAATGAAAAAAATCTTGGCGAAATTGCCACATATAAAATTGAGAACAATTTTGCAAAGAAATAAGCCACTTCTTTCTTGAGAAGAAATGGAAAACATGTTCAATATCATTTGATTGAATAGTTAACTAAATTCCTGTTTGAAAAACTCTTCACTTCAATTAGGATTTTTTCACAAAAAACAAATATGAGATAACAAATCCATTCTTTAACTAAGATGTCAAATAGTTATCCCGAATTCAAATTGATTTTTTCCGATAAGTAATATCCCAAATGGTCCACAAGTGTGTTAAAGGTTATTTTCTTATTAGATAATGTTGATGTGTTAAATTAAAATTTTAGTCAAATAAGTTTCTTAGTTTATAGATATTCTAGTTAAGAATCAGTTTCCTAAAAATCTGTATATGTTGTTATGGCATTTCATATTATTTCTATTTAAATTGTAAGTTTGGTTCTATTAATTGTGTGGGAGTTTTTCACTTTTTAGTTAGTAATAAAAGGTTCTCTCTTTTACCAAAATTTAACATTTGGTATCAAAGCCAAAACTGGAAAAAAAAATGAAAGGAAAGAACATATGGTATCTCACAACAATGGTTTCGTACCACTAGTAATTCCTAGGTTTGACGGCCACTATAATTATTGGAGCATGCTGATGGAAAATTGTTAGTCCTTGAATTCAATATATTTTCATATGAATTTAATCCAATTTTAAGGTACATTGCTTCCAATTTGTTATTAAAGTACTTAATTATATTTATAAATATTGTACAATGCAGATGGAAATCAAAAAGTAGAGAAAAGATCGAAAATTCAACAAAAATGTCAATCTGCAGAAATAAAACAATGACTTAACAGCCTGCCAATGTGCTCAGCAACCCTCTGTTATAGTCTCGAAGTAGGGAACCTAAATGATGCATTTATAGCCCACCGTTTTACTCTCTTTAAATGTCGTTTTAGCACTTATCGAGATATTTCCAACTGCAACTTACTCCTCCACTTACTACAACTTGCCTAACTTGTTCCTACTTGCAACTAACATATATAAGAAGACTTAGAGATTAATTTAGAGCAATTGGGATGGATTTAAGAGGAGAATTCAAATCAAAAATCATATTCTCTTCTTCTTTCCTTAGTTTTTAGGTTTTTCTTTTCTTTTTCTTTTCCAGCCTTTGTAGATTGTAATTTCAGTTTGTTTTAAGGATTCAAGGGAGTTTATTCACGTGTTTGGAGGCTATCTATCAATTTGTATCATAATTTGGGGCTTTCTAAACATTAAATTACCTTGTTTGTACTCCTTTGTTCATATATATGCAAGAATATGCCTATTTTTTTTCAATAAGATTTTTCTTGTTTATTTATGATGTTTTAAGCTAAATTCTAGCTAAGGATAGTTTCTTAGACGTCTTGAGTAAATGTTTAACACAATATTAGATGATAATCTTTCTTTATTTGAGATCTTAATGCTTGTTTTCAGTTAGCCACTTAGAATATGATTAAAGATGATTGAAGATCCAATAATCTCTACTTTGATCATTGGAAATTTAGTAAATAACATGGTTTAATTCAAGGATCCGAGAAATCTATCTTGACTATCAAGAGGGCAGTAACCTTGAATGTGGTTTTTAGGATTAAAATTTCTTAAAATTTAAGCCTACTTCTTAGATTTGTAAGTAGACCAAACCATGAATTAAGAATGTTAGAGAAAAAAAAATAAATTAACTATAGCTTTGTCTTGATTTAGTAAAGGCTCTATATTAGAAATTCCAATCGATTTCATAACTGACTTAAGTCGTTTAGGCATAGTCCTTAACAAATCAATCATTTGGTAATTCTTATATCACTTGGAATGCAATTGCAAAGTTAAAAGCTTTTAGGTTTGTTTTAGTTTAACTAACCCTAAGTTTTAAGTCTTGAGTTCCTTAGATAATTGTACTCCAACTGCCTTAGTATTCACACATTTTCTCTATAGGTTCGACATTCCAGAGTCTTAAATGTGCTCTACTTTATTACTTGCAATTAGTACACTATCGTTGTGTTAATTTGGATTTGAAATAGAATTACATGTGAATTTATTGATTAATTTAAGGATAATTAGTGATACCAAATCAACGCAATAAAATTTTTTTGTGGTTTAAAGAGTATTAGGACATTGTGGAAAATGGAGAAAATGAAATAACCAAAGAGAAATACTAACTGATACACAAACTAAAGCCCTACCAAGTTGAAAGCTTAAGGATTGAGAGCAACGGACTATTTATTCTAAACAATTGATCATTCGATTTTGGAGAACATTCTCCAAAATGATATTTCCAAGAAAATCTAGAATTCGATGAAAAAGAAATCCTCAGGTGTAAATAGGGTGACGTAAGCACTGCTTCAATCCTTAACAAGATACTTTAAAACACTTCAAATGAAATCAGGGGAATCTGTTACAGATTTCTTTAGAACAACAATGGGAATTGCGAATAAGATGCGCTTTAATAGTGTAGACATGGAAGACATAAAATTGTTTTAAAGATATTAAGTTCAGTGACACTAAAATAGCACTAAGTTATATGCTTTATTAAAGAATCTAAAGATGTAATTCATATTTCCATTAATGAACTTCAGAGTTCCTTCATTTTTCATGAACAAAAAGTCAATTGATTTGACAATATGGATTAGGAAACAACACTTAAAGCCTTTATTGAATCGTTAAGCATGAGAGGAAGAAGTTGAGGAAAAGGTGAATAAGATCATGGAAGAGGTGTCTGTGGAAATAGAGATGGTAAAGATGTAAAAAACAATAGGAATTCATCCCATGTTTCTAGAAAAAATGAAGATTTTCAAGGAAAAGGAAAAGGATACAATGACAAATCCAAGATTGAATGTTACAGGTGTGGAAATTTTGGTCATTACTAGAATGAATGCTACACTAAATTACCAAAAGAAAAAGGAGGAAGAGATATTTCTAAAGGCCCTTCACTCATTAGAGGAGCTTGATCAAAGGACTTGCTATGTAGATACTAGTTATAGCAATCATATGAGTGGGTGCAAGTCTTCTTTTATTAATTTAGATGAATTTTTTTTATCAGTCGTAAGTTTTAGGAATCAGTCAACTATTAACATAATGGGAAAGGGAGACATTCAAATCAAAACTAGGAACAATTTCATTGAAACCATTTCAAATGACTTTTATATTCTTGGTTTGAAAACTAATATGTTGAGTGCTGGACAGTTATAAGACAGATATAGAATCACAATATATAAGGTAGAATGTAAGTTGTATGATTCTAAATGAAGGTAAATTGTTGTAATAAAAATGACTCCAAACAGTTTTGTTTCCTTTGAAGGTTAGGACAGTGTAAGCTTCTTTACTAACTAAAGCAAATGAATCATCATAGAGGTGGCACTACAAATATGGTCACTTAACTTTTAATGGCTTGAGGACTCCTAAAAAAAGTAAATGGTCACTAGTCTTCCAACAATTACACCTCTATTAAAGACATGTGAAGAATGTTTTATTAGAAAGCATCAAAGGGATATCTTCCCTAGGGGAAAAGTAGAAAGAACACGAGATGTACTTAAATTGGTGCATTCAGATATATGCAGACCTATCAATCCAACTTCAAGTGGTAATAAAAGATACATTATATCCTTTATAAGTGACTTAAGTAGAAAAAACCTAGGTGTATTTTTTACAAGAAAAGTTAGAAGCATTCTAAGAGAAGTCAAAAGCTTTTCATGTCTTGTTAAAAATGAAGTTGACAGGAAGATTAAAACACTCAGAATAGATAAAAGTGGAGAGTTTTGTTCTAATGAATTTATTGCATATTATGAACTAAATGGTATAAGGAGATAGTTGATTGCTTTATACACGCCACAACAGAATGGTGTAAGTGAAAGAAAGAATGGAACCATTCTCAACATGGTCTGAAGCTTGCTAATAATAAGAGGAGTTCTAAAAAACTTATTTCCGGAAGTAGTGATGTGGTCAGTTCACATTTTAAGTAGAAGTCCAACTTTTTCAGTAAAACACAAGACAAATTAAGAGGCTTGAAGTGGTAACAAGCTTGCAGTTGATCATTTCAAGGTATTTGGGTTCATTGCGTATGCACATAGACCTGGCAAAAGAAGAAAAAAAACTTGATGCAAAAAGTGAGACATGTGTAGTTTTTAGAGCTAATGAAACTTTAAAAGATTATAAATTATTCAATCCAGGGACAAAGAGGGTGATAATAAGTAGAGATATAGTGTTTGATGAAGAAGCTAAATGGAATTGGACTAATGACAACCTAGTTCCAGATCCAATACTTAATGATGATGTATTAAAAGATGATATAAAAGAAGTTTCTCAAAACCAAGCATAACAAGCACCTAAACCTTAACCTATGGCTCAACTTGATCAACAATTAGAAGATGAAGAATAAAGGAATTAAAATTTGAGGGATGAGAACACCAGAAAAAGGCCATCTTGGATGATGAATTATGACTTAAATAATTCAAGTTTAGATAATGATAATGCTCATTATGCATTATATGTAGGCAATAATCCATTCACATATGATGATGTTGTTAAAGATAAGAACTGGAAGGAAGCAATGGACAAAGAAATAGAGTCCATTGAAAAAAATAACACTTGGGAGTTGATAGATTTACCTAAAGGACAGAAAACAATCAGTGTCAAATGGATTTTCAAAACAAATTTGAATGAGAAGGGAGAAATTGAAAAACACCAGGCTTGATTGGTGGCAAAAGGCTACAAGCAGAAGCATGGGATTGATTATTAGGAAGTATTTACTCCTATTGTAAGACAAAATACAATCCAATTGGTGATTTCACCAATAGATCAAAATTCATGGCTAATTTTTCAATTAGATGTTAAGTTAATTTTCCTACATAGAAACTTACAAAAAGTTTTTATTGATTAACCACCAAGTTATGAAAAGAAAGGCATGGAAGAGAAAGTTTATAGGTTGGAAAAAAAAACTCTATGGACTAAAATAAGAACTGTGAGTCTAATACAGTCACATAAATGCTCATTTTTCCAAGATGGTGTTTTAAAAATGTCCCTTTGAACACACTCTTTATGTTAACTCTAATGTCAAGTCCGAAGGAGTTAAATTACTCATTTTACGTTTATATATTGATATATACAGGCAATATTATTAAGATTTTTAAGGAGTTTAGATTTCTATGAAGAAAGAGTTAGAAATGACTAATCTAGGATTAATACAATATTTTCTGGGAATAGAAATCATTTAAACTACTCTTGGTAATTTCATTTATCAAAAAAGGTATGCAAGGGAAATTCTTGAAAGGTTTAAAATGACTGATGTAAGTCCTATGGCACCCAAGAGGGGGGGTGAATTGGGTATTAAAAACTTTTGCAAAAACAAAACTTTTGTTCAAT
>JAOXYD010000136.1:26155563-26169357 GCA_028565735.1 Pinacopodium congolense | reverse complement strand
AGCATATGCAAAGATATACACATAAGAACTTAGTCTTTGATTTAATCCAAAAAATAGGAGAATATAATGAACAATCTGAGTTAGAAAACCCCCTATGATGATTTAGAAACTCAAATATATGTTTTAGCTTCAATCTCCAACAAACAGAACTTCAAAATACAATCAGAAACTCAAAATTTAAGTGTTTGAAGCTTAGGCTATCAAAGAAAAAAAAGAAGAGAGAAGTAAAAGCTTCTCTAACTAGTTTGATCTGATTTCTACAGGTCTATCCCCGTGTGCTGTGTTTTTCTTAGATGTATGTAGACTCTGGAGACCCCCTATGTGCCAGGAGATGAGGGAATTAATTAGGATCACGCCAGGTTTAAAATCTGTAAGATTTGGAGCTAAAATTGTTGACTCTATGTACAACGGCACCCTGTCTCCCTACAACAGCACCCTCACAGGGTGCCGTTATAAGTCGAGTTTTGGACACTATAATGACCCCTTGTTCATCAGACAATGGCACCCTCACATGGTGCCATTAATGGGCAGAATCAAGATGTGTTCTTCAAGTTTTTAATCAAATCTTCATCATCAAGCTCCATTCTACAAATAAAACATAATAAGACATTAATTGAGCAATTAAACACTGAATTAGGGGTCATATTTCAACAAATTAACTATTTAAATCATATCAATTTGACCCCTATCAATTAGGCATGTTTTTATGTTGATAATCTTAGGTTTTAGGGGTATTTAAATATGAATTATATGTATACTTGATTAAATATTGAATAAAATTTTGCTTATGTTGTTTTGGATTAATGTAAATGTTTTTGGTAGGTCTTTAGTGAGCAATTGGATATACTTTTGGCATTAGATGAGTTGTAGAATCAAAAGATAAAACAAGATCATCAAATAATTGAGTTCCACATCAAATATCAAGGCCATGGAACAAACTATAAAGAGTGCACCAAGAAAAGACCAAGATAAACAAAAACTATAGAGGCTCACCACCATGCACACTATCATAAGCTTGGCCATGATATCTTTATAGAGGATTACATAGCTAACCTTAAGACCATGATCCATGGCTGTAAGGTGGTTAAGGTCTCTTAGGTAGTTAAGCAATTTTAAGTCTTTTTGTCAAGAAATTTTGGATCCATGGAAACCTATATTCACCCTAAAACTTAAGAGGAGAATTCCAAGTCATCATAATAAAATTTTAAACAAGATTAAAGGAAAGAATTGGATTAAAACAAAACATAAAGGATTGAAGATCAAGACTTGTGTCCTAACAAGAATAATAAAAGAGTCAAAGTCAAACTTCATAACAATGAGCTTATTCATCCTTATCTCATTTTTTATTTATTTTATTATGTTTAAGAATTAATTTTAGGATCTAGGTGTTTATGAACCCTAAGATGTAATGTTTTACACTATTCCTTTGATTCAATATTAAAATTTTAGATTTTGTCTTGGATTTACTTATGAGATTAATGAAATTGATTTTTGATTTCCGTACATGTCAATATTTTGATTTCATATGTTTAGATTGACAGATTAGATACATAAGTATATGAATCCATA
Source organism: Pinacopodium congolense (assembly GCA_028565735.1). Lineage (NCBI taxonomy): Eukaryota > Viridiplantae > Streptophyta > Magnoliopsida > Malpighiales > Erythroxylaceae > Pinacopodium > Pinacopodium congolense. The sequence goes on along the minus strand of JAOXYD010000136.1, from coordinate 26,167,788 downwards.
GGTAACAAATCTTACATAGAGATTTAGAGATAGGCTTATATGTGATTTTCAGATTAGGTGTGAATCTAATCGAAACAGTAGGTTCTATAAACCAAGTTAGTGTATTCAATTGATAATTTTGAGATAGGGAGAATTTCTCCTTAATTTATCAAGATGGATAGGAATTGTATAACTCAAGAGAGAGTATGATTTATTTTAAGGAATTTATGGTCTAAGTAAATATGGAAAATCCATTAAATTAAAGTTGATCAATGAACATAAACATGTGTTATGAGGATTAAACATCAAGGTCCTAACTTCTTGATTACTTGTTAAATCTTGTGAAATTGCTTTGGATTTCTTATCTAGTTATTTAGTTTCTTTTAATTAATCAAACAATCAGTCAATAATTTTAATAGGTTAGATTGTAAAGGTAGGAAGATCACCATTAGTTAATAAATTCCTTGCCAGATTGATAATCATGACTCTTACAGAACATTATGATATAATTATTCTATGGTAGTCAATATAATTGGTCTTTTCTTGATGTACTTTCCATGGTTTGTTCTTTGGCCTTAATATTTGGTGTGAAATTCAATGATTTGATGATCTTGCTCCAATTTTTTATTCTAAAACTCATCTAACTTCAAAAGTACATTTAATTTCTCATAAGAAATCTACCAAAAACATATTCATTAATCTAAAACAACATAAGTAACATCTTATTCAAGATTTAACTAATTATACATATAAATCACTTGAAAATACTCTTCTAACCTAAGATTATCAACATAAAAACATGCATAAAAACGTATATATTGGGCACTATCAAATAACATACTTGAATTGTTACTTGTCTTTAAGTAATGAGTTAAACATCCTAATCAAAATAATTCCAATCAAGAGTTAAAAGTAGATTGAATGCAAAAAATTCCATGTCAATACCTTTGATCTAGTTCACATATCACAATTCTATTATGATAAAAACATTGTTACAACATGTAAGCACATAGTTAGTAAGAAGTAACTCTTAATGTACAATATTCAGTATCCAAGTAATTTCATAAAGATTGTTATACAAACTTAGTCAAGACTGTAATAAACTAAATTAAATTAAATTAAATTAGACTTAGAACATTTAAGTAGAGGTTACTTAGTCTTTTGACATGAGGGAAAATACCTTATTATGAATGACCCTTGATTACTCAACTAGGACGCTCTTTTTAGCTTATTTGAGATGTCATCTAGCTTTTTTTACATGAAAGTGAACACCTTATCATAAATACCCTTATTATTTTGTTAGATAACCTTTTCAAATGGCTACTAGTACCACTCATAACTTTAATCTCTTATAAGTATAAGACTATCGGAGTGAAAATATGCTCATTTATTAATTTAAATTAGCACACACTTTTTTTAACATATTTACATATAAAACTACACCTTGTTCTAAATTCATATAACAAGACGTATGAAATATCCTTAGAAATATAATATCATATAAAAGGATTAGTAAACATGTGTAATTCATTCAAAAGAAAAATTTTGAGATTAGAAATCACTCTAAAGTTGATCAATGTGCACTAAATAAAAAACATCAATTATATTCAAATACAATAGTTTTCAATCCACTAATGATGAAAATCATTTCAAAATGAAGCATCTATGCAATTACTCTTAGGCTTCCATCAACTCATGTGTGAATGATGAATTGATAGTATGGCCTGATCAATTGGAATCTTTAACAAACATACATCTTTAATGCCTTTTTGCATGGAATGTTGATGAAACTATATTTATGGAGCAACCATAGGCATTTATTAACAAAGACATGTTGAAACATGCAAGTTGTTTGTATTGATCTCTTTATGGCTTGAAACAAGCATCTCATATTTGGTTTTAATGTTATATCTCTTTCTTGCTTACTCTCAAGTTTAAGGTATTATATAACGATTGCTCTCTTTTTATTTTTTGATAAGGATAAGAAATTATATTAATATTGACTTATGTTGATGATATCATTATTACTGGCTCTTCCTCAAAATTAATTAATCAACTTCTACATCACCTTAAATCTAAATTTCCTATTAAGATATTAGTCTTTTACAACACTTCTTCATGTACGATTCACACATATATCAAAGGGCATTTATCTAAGTCAACATAAATATATTCATGATTTTTTAACAAATACTAGTCTGTAAGATGCAAAGGTTGCCTTACATTATGGTTACATCACCATAATTAAGTCGAGATAGTGGGAATTTATTCGAAGATGCTCAACTTTATAGATAAATTATGGTTTCCTTACAATATGTAACATTTACAAGGCTTGATATTGTTTTCCCTATTAACAAATTATGTTAATTTATACATTAACTAACTAATGTCTGTTAGGAAATAGTAAAAAGGATACTTCGATATTAACAACATACTATTCATCATGAACTTTCTTTGTCAAAGATAACAAAAATTCTTCACAATGCTTCTCTAACAGTGATTATGGAGGATGTATTAATGATCACAAGCCTTTTAGTGAGTATTCTATTTATTTTAGCAAGTTTGTACTCTTTTGGAGAGCCAAAAAGTGGCAAACAATTGCAAGATCCTCAACCAAAAGTGAATACAAGGCAATTAATAATACAACAACCAAGCTTTTATAGGTGCATTCTCTTCTAAAAGAACTTGGTATTTCTAGTTTTATAAAACCTATTATATGGTGTGACAATATTGGTGAAATACATATGCCATCCCATCGAGTTATTCATGCTTATATGAAACACATTAAGATGGACTCTCACTTTGTCAGAGAAAAGATTGCAATAGGTAAGGTTAATACCAATTTTCTATTGAGTAAAGATCAGGTTAAATATATCATTACCAAATCATTATAGGTCAAATAATTTCAACATCTTTTCTTCAATCTTTAGCTCATTGCTTACCTACCAATGTCTTAATAGGAGGTTTTAAAGATTATTCTTATTATGTAAATATTTTATGGTTATGTTTATTACATAAATCTTTGTTTGTCTTAATGGTACCTAAGAGGGGGTGGAAGGGTAACCTAATGTTTTAAAAGTTTTAAAACTATCCATTAAAACCATTTTTGATGATTTTGTAATCCCTAAACTACAATTCAACTTAAATAATATGTGTGATAATGTTAGTTATCACAATGTGAATGTAAGAGAAGTACACAAGTACTAAGTAAAATAATAAGGAAAAAGAGAGTCATATAGTGGTTAAACTAGAAAACCTTAGCCTATGTCTACTTCAACTTCAAGTTGGAAATTTCACTAAAATCAATTTTCTTTAGGTGGAAAAAAAAACATCCTTGTGAACCCAATCTTCTTTTTAAAGGTAAAGAGGAATCTTTTAAAAATCTTTCTTAAAGGAGAAAAGTAACCTTTATAATCCAATCCCAATCTCAACAATTTTAAAAAGCCCTTTTAACCAAATCTATTACACCACAAAAGTTGTTTCATGTGAAACTCCAATATCTCAAGGGCCCATAATATAACCAAAATGAATGATGTGAATGAAAATCTTCTTGAAAGCTTTCTAAAAAATTACAAAAGAAATTTTGTTGGACTGAGACCACAAAAATCACACTTTTGCTTAAAAAAGCTTCTTGATTTCTCTTAAGCTTGAAACAATAAAAAAAACATAATATTTTTTTCCAAAAACCTTAAACCATCTATTATATAATTCATTAGGTCAAAATAATGTTAGAAGATCAAACTATATGTTACTCTAAATAATATAGCAGTTAGACACTAAGAACCAATCATTATAGTGCCTGATAACATGCACAACAATGCACCTTAATGGCACTATTCATCCATGCTATTGTGATAATGTACAAATCTTAGACTATAATGGCGTCATCCATCTAATTATTGTAGGGCGCCATTCAGTTATTGGGAACACAATGTGACTTCGTGACTACAACTATGCTATTGGCCCTACCATTGTGGGGTTCCATTGAGTTACTTAGAAAATTCTTAAAAGCTTATCTAAAATATTTCCAAACACTCAAAACTTGACTCACACAAGTTTATGAAGTACTCAAAAGTAATTTTTTTATTAAGACATTTCATTTAAAATTAAAAAAAATTGTCTTAATCCATGAAATTTTAAGCTTATTCTGAAACTTTTCAAGTTAAACTCAAATTCAACCAACTTCTAAATAACCCAAATTCACTTCTTTCATTTAAAAAATAACTCACACAAATTTCATCCCCAAAGTCGTTTGAGAGACCAAGGATTCTCATTTAAACTCAAATGCAAAATTTTTCTTTGCTAGTGAAAAATTTATGCACTTTTGAAAGACTTTATCCAATATGAATGCAACTTGAGCTTCTAAGTTTATTGAACCTTTAAGTGAAACTTACAAATAAAATTTAAAATTCTTAGGTTAAGTTCTTAAAGCTCCCAAGTTGCTTGATCTTACTTTATGCTCAATTTATTCTTTAAGTCTATACTTTTCACTTTTAAACCATCATTAATTAATTTTTCAATGACCTTATCTTTTAGCATTGCTCTATAAAGTAAATCATTAGTAATAATCAAGTTTTACATAATCAAATTGGCCTAGTTGATTTTACCCAATTGACTGGAATTGTTTAGTTTATTGATTCAATTCTATATAAAAACCCTCTATGTGAAAGATCGCCCAATTTCAGCTTAACTAATTAGTTTAACAAGTTGATTAAAAATGATTCGACCAGGAGTAAAATGTCCCCCTAGCCCCCTTTTCTTTATGCTTCCTTTTTTCTTCTATGCCTCTCTCACCATTGCTCTCTTACTACTACTCTCCCTCTTTTACTGCTACTCCCTTGCTAATCTCTCTCCCTATTATTACTCGTCACAGCTCTCTTACTAATACTCTCTTGTCATTGCTCTCCCTCCCTTACCACTCTCTCACCACTATTATCTCCCCATTACTCTCTTAATGGTCTCCCATTACTCTCTCTTAATCAACCACCCTCCATATCATCTCTTGTTTAAGTTAATGGTGAAGATTATACTAGGTAAGCTTATAAGGTAAAGGAAAGACAATCGTTTTCTCACTTTGTCATATTAGTTTAAGTAGCATCTAGTATTTAAAATGATGATGATTTTACTTAAGCTTAATGATTGATTAATTATAGTTTTAACTTAAATTGATTAATGATTGATAATTAAACAACTAAATTGCAACTTAACCTAAGAGCATGTTTGATATTATTGTTGGTTTTAGTTTTTGGTTTTAGTTTTTGTGTGTGTTTTATTAGTTTTTGTGTGTTTTTCAATTTCTATACTATTTCTTATTTTTGTGATATATTAGTTTGGTATTTTTTTCTATATTTAGAAAAAAAACAAAAAAAACCAAAAACATTACCCAACATTCCCTAAATTTATGAAACTACCATTAATAAAATTTAGTAATTATATAAATAAATTTCAAAATTGTTATATTAATAATAATGCAACTATGTTGTAAAATTTTATGTTAATTTAATTTAATTTAAATATATTATTATAAAATTTATAAGCATTATCTATATTTTTTAGGTTAAAATTATAATGGAGAATACTCAATCGTAAAAAAAAAAAAGATTTAGGAAACACAATTTCTATTTGTTGTAAAGTTAATCCAATATAGAATTATTTTTCCCCTATTCAAACATTTGGGAAAATACCTAATATAATTGTATGTTTTGTAGTAGAATGTTTAAAGGTGGAGGAATTTACATGATGAAACAACATCATGCTAGTATAAAAGGTAATATTACTTCTTGCAAGAATGTACCATTTGATTTGTATAAGATGATTGGGAATTATTTGAAAGAATTAAAAAAAGAAAATATATAGGCTCATAATATTTCTTTTAGAGATGGTGAAGTGCTACAAGTTTTAGATAAAGGAAAAAGAAAAATTGTTGTTAATATATATTCTTATTTTTCCTTTAAGAAGTACTCTCAATTCTCAGTTTAGTTTTAAAAGTGTTTTGTATGACAAGGATGCCATTTTATATTGTAAAAATGCTTGGACTAGATGGTTTATCATTCTTGTATTTCTTCGAATGTTCTAAATTTACCTTATTTTTAAGAAGGAATGGATATCACAACAACAATAGATCATGGATTTAAGACACCTTCTTATTATAAGATTAGTCTGACTTTACTTCAAGATTAAAAAAAAAAAGAATGTGAATTAATTGTAGATTTATATAAATCTAGATGGGAGACAACATGATACACTATTATAGTAGATGTTTGGACTGGTTAAAGACAAAAAAAAATTGATAAAATTTTTAGTTTATTGTGATATTAAAAACAACTTTTGTTAAGTTTGTTGATGCTTCAAATGTAGTAAAAAGTTTCCATACTTTGTTTAGAATATTTTTTGAAATTTTTGTGTGGGTAAGACCAAAAAATTTAATTCAATTAGTTACAAATAATGCAGTTAATTATGTATCAGCTGGATACTTATTGGAATCAAAGTATAAAAATATTTATTGATCTCCATATGTTGCTCATTCTGTTAATTTCATTTTAAAAGATATTGGATCTATGTCTTATATGTCTAATCTTGCTTTACGTACATTTAAGATCACATTTTTTATGTATAATTAGTTGACCTTTTCATCTTAGTTGAGAAAGTAAGATGATTAGGGTGATATAGCATGTCAAGCTGCAATTAGATTTGTAACTACATTTATAATTTTGAAAAGTATTTATAGTCACAAACAAGTACTTCTGATTTAGTGGAGTAAAAAAATTTGAAGTTACAAATTATCAAAAGATGAGAAAGGAAAAGGAGTTTATACTATTGTCCTAAATAATAAATTTTAGGATGCTTACTTGACTATTGTGAAGATTATGACTCCATTAATAAGATTGTTAAGAACTGTTAACTTAGATGAAAAGCCATCTTTAGGTTACATATATGAAGGCATATACAGCGCTTGTAGAATAATTATGAATCTCTTTAAAGGGAATAAGAGATTATACAAGTCTTATAAAAAAAATTCTTTACCATTGATGGGATAAGCATCTTACTTAAGGGATTTATTTGTAAGCTTATTTTCACAATCATTATTGCTTATTTAGTGAAGATAAATGAAAAATAAAATTATGAATGGTATTTTTGATGTAATTAAGTGTAAAGGTATGTTTTCTATAAAAGAAAAATTACACGTATTAGACAAAATCAAATTGTCTTGTGAAAGTTTAGGAAGTTTTTTTGACCATCTATAAAGAGGGAACTTATGATGCAAAAAATACAACCTGGTAAGTTTTTATAACTTAAGTTTCATATTTTACTTATTAATAAATATATTTTAGTATTTTTAATAAATTTTAATTTAAAATACATACAAATCGTGAAGGTTGTTTAGTGAAAGTGCTCTAGTTTTGAAAAACTTATCATTAGACTACTTAGTAAAACAACTTTTGCATTAGGTTATAAATATAATTAGAGTGTTTTTGAACACATCTATACCAAAAAGAGAAATTGTTTACAGCATCAGAGACTCAATAACCTTGTTTATATTACTTATAATCTCAAGATGAAGAGCATGCATTTTATTGATTAAATTTAATTTCTAAAAAATTATATTTTTTTATTATTAATTATATAATTTTTGTTATTTATTTAGAATGCTTAATAAGAAAAAAAAATCATATGATTCAATTGATATCGATTGCATTTACTATATTGACTTTTGATTTGAAGAAGAAGAATCACTGTCTAATCTTGATTATAATAAACTTGAAAGTACGATTGATGAAGAAAATGTATTTGTCACAATGAATAAATTAGAAATATCTACGAATGATAAGTTACTGTTTTATTTTAAAGCATATGTTATTTTAGAAAATAATTTTATACATGACTAAGCTATAGTTTATTTAAATGTAGCAGAAGATGTGAATGCAAATACTTTGGATGAAAACGCAGTTTATGACTCTTTACATAGCATTGGAGGATTTGGAATTCTTGATGAAGATGAGTCACAACCTCCTTCAGAAGCTCAATATTGATTTTTTTATTATTTTAATATCTTATATTAGGTTCAATTTTAATTAAAATTGTTATTATTGATAACACATTAATAGATATTGATATTTTATTTCTATTTCAATCATATTTTAATTTCTATCATATATTTTTACTTATTTTCATAATTTATATATTTTATTATCTTACATCGGTTCAATACCAGTTTTATATTGGTCTAATACTAGTTGAACCTCTAAATCTCAAACTCTTATCTTCTCTAGTTCAATATTTAGTCTAGTTTTTAAAACATAGGGAATAATCATGTTTTGTTATTACTAAATCAAGATTATAATCTCCCTTGGTTCAACTATCTTTCCATTTTTTACAATAACAAAAGATGTGATACAGAGAGGCAAAATATATATAAATTAGACATGCCAAACTAAATGCTCAATGCTCTTATTAAGTTCAAATATAATGAAAATTCATCTTAAAACCTCTTTCTCTCTTAATTCATATATTAAAGCAAATTACACTCCCTCAGAGTATATGCATTAGGTAGTAAGCATCAATAGGAATAAAAACAAACATAATTTACATATTATAAGTATAGTTTAAGTAGTAACTCCTTTTATAAGAAACAATTAATATCACATAGATTTCTCCCCTTTTTGACATCATAAAAAAGGATTATAAAGATATTAAATGTTAATACCAATTATTACCAAAATATGATACCAAAAGTTAAACTTGAAATCATTATTATTAAAGAATTGATGTAAATTTCCATAATCATACAAATGTTTCATAAAATTTCAAATTGACTTACCATCAACCATACCTAATTCTCTCTTAACAATATAAAACTTATTTTCATTAATTTTATTTATGAAAATATTAGCCAATTGGTGTGTTGTATCAATAAATTCCAATTTAATATTACCATTTTACGCATAATCTCTAATGAAATGGTACCTTATCTCTATGTGCTTTTTCTTAGAATGTTGAATTAGATTCTTAAATAGGCATATGGCACTAGCATTATTACAATTAATGGGTATCTTATTTATCTTGTGCCATAATTTCTAAGTTGATGTCTAAGCTAGAGGACTTGCATGTAATAACTATTGGCCGTTATATACTTAAATTCTATAGTTGATAAAACTATTTAGTTTTTCTTTTTGTTAAGATATGAAACTAATGCATTTCCTAAGAATTAGTAAGTGCCATATGTACTCTCCCTATCTGACAAAACGACCAACATAATCCATATAGAAATAACAAGCTAATTCTATAAATGCATTCTTAAGATACTAAAGTCCTAAAGATGTAATCCACACAAATACTTAAGTATACGTTTGACAACTAGAAGATGTGATTCTCTAGGATTTGATTGAAACCTAGCACATAAATATACACTAAATATCATATCAGGCCTAGTTGTAAGAAATTAAAGTAAACTACTTATTATGCCACTATAAAAGCTTAACATCTATGAGTTTAGGTTCTTCATCCTTGTTCAACTTAGTTGTAATGTTCATAGGTATTCCTAATGGCTTTCCTTGGGCTTTCTAAATCTTTTGATTTAATTCTTAACATACATGGCTTGATTAATGAAAATTCCATCCTCCATTTGCTTGATTTATAAGTTAGAAAAGAAATTAAGCTCTCCCATCATGCTCACTTCAAATTCCTTACTCATACACTTAGAAAATTCCTTACACAAACTTTCATTAGTAAAACAAAAAATGATATCATAAATTTGAACAATTAGAATATCCTCAGTATGTATTTTAATGAATAAAATGATATCAACTTTTCCCTTGAAAAACTATTTTGCAAAAGAAATGCACTTATTCTTTCCTACCAATCTCTAGGAGCTTATTTTAAACTATATAAGACTTTTGAAAGTTTGAAAATATTGTTGGGTGCATTATGGTTATCAAAATTAAAAGGTTAATCAACATAAACTTCTTCTTGTTTAAATTCATTTAGAAAAGCACTCTTCACATTTATTTAAAAAAAAAGTTAAAACCCATGTATGATTTAATGTTAATCTAATTGGTTCTAATCTAACTACAGGTGTAAAAGTTTTTAATAATGTATACCTTCCTTTTAGTTATACCCTTTTACAACTAACCAAGTTTTTTTTCTTACTATGTTTCCTAATTCTTCAAGTTAATTCCTAAACACCCATTTAGTTCCTATAATTTGATGATCTTTATGCCTAGGTACTAACATCTAATCCTTATTCCTCTCAAATTGGTATAATTCCTCATTTATAACAAGAACCCAGCTTTCATCACTATTTGCTTCTTCAATAATCTTATGTTTTATATGAGAAATAAAAGCAAGATAAGTCTCTAAAAGAAGATCTAGTAACCATAGCTCTTTGTACATCACCTATAATTTAGTTTAAAGGATATTCTTTCTTATATATCCAATCTTTAGGTAATTCTTAATTTATTATCACCCTCACTTTGTTTAATAATGGTTTACGAGGAACATGTCATGTGTCTTAGTGATCCTCCTTTTCTTCTCTTAACAATAGTTTCTCCAAATCTTTTGACAACCTTATATCAACATCTCCAAAACATTTTGTCACATAAAGGGGATGGGATTCATCAAATACAATATAAATTGAATCCTTAATCACTAAAGTTCTCTTATTGAATACTCTGCATGACTTACTTATAAATGAATAACTTATAAAAATTCCTTCATTTGTTTTTTAATCAAATTTACCTAGATTATCCTTTGTAAATAAAATATAGGATTGGCATCTAAAGCTTTTGAAATAACTAATTTTTGACTTTTTCACATGCGGGGTTTTATCCACAGTTGATCTTATATAGACCTTATTTGATATATGATAAGTACAAGCTATGGCTTCCATCTAAAAATATATAGGAAGATCATACTCATTTATCATTGTCCTAGCATTTCTTTCAATGTCCTTTTTTTTTTTCAACAATTCCATTTTATATAAGGATCCTAGCTATAGAAATATTATAGAAAATACCATTCTAATCACAAAAAGTTTCAAACAAGTCATTTTCAAATTATGTATCGTGATCAATCCTAATTGAAGCAATTGTAATGCCTTTCTAATTTTGTATTATTTTAGTAAATTTCAAAAACGATTTAAAACATTTATCTTTACTAGTTAGAAACAACACCTATGTAAACATACTAAAATAATCTATAATGACAAAAGTATATGTCTTTCCACTTAAACTATCAACTCTAATGGGGAAAAACAAGTCTATATGGAATTACTTCAAAGGTCTAGTAAATGTTATCAATTTCTTACTCTTGAACGAACTCTTGGTTTGGTTGCTCCTTTGGCACCTAAACATTATAATATCCTTCTCAACTTTATCTTTGGTAGTCCATTCACTAATTGCTTGTTTTTTAGGTTGGATATGAGCTCCATGCTTTCATGATCTATTTTCTATGCCACATTTGCTTATATTCACTCATAGAAATAAAATACTTTACGTCATGGTTAGAGAGGTAATTAGAATCAATTGTATATATGTTTTCTTCTCTCTTACTAACAAATACAATACTATTGTCTAACACCTTAGAAATAATGCATAATTTTCCTTCAAATGTTACTTTAAAATCTTTATCATAAAGTTGGCTCATAGTTAACAACTTATACTTTAAACCATCAACCAAAAGTAAATTTTCAATCATAGTGTGATTATTCTTTCTATCTTTTCTAATGAAAATTATCTTATTCTTCGCATTGTCTCCAAATGTCACATATCTACTATCTTTGCTATGAAGTAATATGAATTGTGAAATATCACTTGTTATGTGCCTAGAGCATCTGTAATCTACGTACCATTTGCTCCTTTCAAATTCCTACTAAATAAAAAATTTATTTTAATTTAGGTACTTATACTAACTTTGGATCCTTGGGGGTTTGCAACCTTCCTACCACTTAAGCCTCTTGGGAATTTATCAAACAAATTTTGTTTGTCATAATAAAATCTTTCTATATGCCAAAATCATACATAAAAATGATAAATCATAAGAACATCATAAAAATAAGAATATATCCTCATGTTATTATACTTATTTGCACTTCTTGGTATCCTATCCCTAAATGACATTATTTGATGGTAATAAGGCTTAGAATATGAATTAAATATGTTTCTAAATTTATGAATGTATATGTAGGGAGCAAGATATGTGTCAAATCATATTGCCTAACATAAGTCCTAAATATATCATATTAGGATTTCA
>JAOXYD010000136.1:26134444-26145680 GCA_028565735.1 Pinacopodium congolense | reverse complement strand
GTCGGATATGATCCAGGTCAGGCAAGTAGGGTTATCGGGTCAAGTTCATTTTTGACATTCCTAGCTGTAGTTATCGTGTGGCTGGCCATCCTCAGTTGCCTTAACACCTTGGATAGATGCACTCGTTACTTGCCTCTTGATCCTCATTGTAATTTATTTAACCTTGAGGTTGAAACCACAACTTATCTCCTCTTTAAATGCTCATTTGCTTGCTCCTTTTGGTCCAAAGTCTTGGGTCTTTGCTGCTTGCAAAATAGCTCTCATAATTGGCTAAACTTGTTTTGTGGTCATCAGCCTTTCACCTAGGTAAAATCCAGGATTTGTTTGCCTTTTGAAGTATCTTCTATTATACCATCTATTGTATATGGCATGAACAGAATCTCAGGGTCTTTAATGGTTCTACAAAATCTATGAAGGAATCCATCTGCTACTCTTTAGCATGGATTCGTGAGATCCTCCTGCACAGGCAGGATATTAATAGCATGTCTCAGCATCTTCGGGACAACTAGAATCTATGATGTTTCATCTTTTAGTCTTAGTTATTATCAGTCCCTTTGCCCATCTTTAACTTGTTTTCTCCTTGTTTTTCTATGTGGTTGGTTTTTTTAGCGTTTGTCTCCTATGTAACACCTTAGTGCAACCCTTATCTTTTAATTTAATTACTTTTCATTTTTTTTAAAAATAATATTTTTCATCATCAAAATACATGATTGGAACTAATTTAACTCAACAATATCTCCCTTTTTGATAATGACAAAACATGTGATATTAAGTGTAAATAAAACACATATGCAACATATATTTCCAATAAATGCACCATGCATTATGAGATGATATGACACTCTCCCTTTCTACTTGAAATATACATTCAATCTTAACATCACACTAATCTCTCCATCTTTTGACATCATCAAAAAGATTACCATTTGTAACTAAATTTAAAAAAACTTAAAACCAATTGTAAATAACTCACTTATCCCCTTTAAATCATGCATCTTAAAAAAGAAATACCAATTATATGAAATGCTCCCCATAAATGCTTGCAATTTTGCATTATGGAATAATTATACATGTACAGAGATAAAAATGTATAAAGAAAATATTACAAAACACATATCATGCATATTCTACATTAAAAAAAAAGTACCTTTGTGCACCAAAAGCACAAGTTATGCAATTTCACATTAAAACACATGTTTATACATATTTTTCACCTAAATTACATGTTATGCATACTTCACTTCAAAAAGCATGTTCATGCACATTTTGAATTCTAAATATACGTTATGCATCAATGCCATGTAAACTGAAAACATTATGCAAAATCAAGTTTATGTGTTTAATTCCTTTTCAAATATGCATAATTTCAAGGTGATACTAATTGAAAAGAAATAATCCAACTTGTAAAAATGATACTAATTGTAAATTATAATAATCATTTGTAAAATATGATACCAATTTTAAAATAATATAGTAAACATTTGTAAAAAGTTGATATTAATTGTAACAACAAAAAGTAATACCAATTATAAGAGTATATGCAAATTGATACCAAATGTAAGAAAAGATACCAATTGAAAATTCAAAGATATGGTACCAAACGAAAATTTAAAAATATGATATCAATTGAAAAAAAATAATTTCAATAATCATTATCAAAATATGTTTAATGCATCCTTTTTAAAACAAATCATATGCCAAAAACAATTTAATGCACTTATTAAACAAATATCATGTAACAATTTTAACAAAATGTTCTAGTTTCAAAAAGTTATACACATATGCAGTGACTCTAATACTAAACAAGCAATAGCTATAATATTAACATTGAATGGTTCCTCCTAAACATATGAATCTATTTTTAATAAAAACCAATAACTAAGGTAAACTTTTTTCAAATCAAATACAAATATCTAAAGATCATTTCAAACTATATATTATCAAATAAGGACATATGAATATCTCCTTTTGAAACATCATTTGATTTCAAATTATTTAACTCCTTACTTAGTTCAACAATATGCTTCTTGGTATGCTTATGTGAGGACTCATGGTGAGACTCCTCCTTGTTGTGGGTGTGATCTTTTACCAGCCTAATAGGACTGAAATATGTTGAGTTTTCATACATATATTAATGTCATTTCAATCATATTTTTGTGTTTAAATACTTGATTTGTATTTCTTTTAGATTTTCATGTAGATTTAATCATGGAATATAAATATAATCTAAAAGGAAGAAGTTTGGAGGCGGTTTTTACTTCAATTATGGGAAAAAAAAAGAAGGAAGTAAAATAAAAGCTTTAAAAGCTTTTAAGGAGCAAAACATGTTTTTCTTAAAGGAGCAAAACACATGTCTTACTCTTTAAAAAAAAAAAGAAAGCTTGATGATGGGAGGCTTAGAATGAAGAGAAGTGACTTGCCTCTTGAAACATAAAGAAAGAAAGCTTTTAATTGGAGGACAAAATAAGCTTTTTAAAAGCTTTGTGAAATGGCAGAAAAAAAAACATGTTTCAAGGGAGGAGCTCTCCATAGCTTTATATAACAGCAAATTGGTTTAATAGGGAGAGTTTTCTTGGCTTGCTTTGGAGGCACAAAACCTTAAAGAAGTAAGAAGAAAAAAACAATAAAAAGCTTGGGGATGCAGCCAAAGAAAAAGCAAATTAGAGTGGAGCTTTAAAAGCTTAACATAAGAGAGGGAAAAAAAATGCAAAAAGGCTAGGAGCTCTCCTGGGTAAACGACATCAACGTGTTTTAGAGTTTCCTTGGGATTTTTATTTTGCTTCTTTATATTACTCAGTTTAGGAACTTGTTTTAAGGCCATTCACTTGGGTTTTACTCTCTTTTTTTTTTACATTGTTCAGTCATTTTATTCTTGCCTTTCATTAGATTTCATTGTATCTTTTTGTTTTTAAATGGTTTATGTCTAGCTGAATGATTTTATTTGTAGTTTATTAGTTTAATGTTTTCTTATGTAATGACATTTGATTTTTATGTTATCAAGTTTGTCGTTTATTAAATATTAAGTTGTATAAAATTTTATTTCATATATTTTCATTTATTCTTGATGTCTTTGGTTAATTTATGTTTGATAGCAAGGATGTATGCATGTTCTTATGATTTCATTCAATTAATGTCAATGTTTGTTCAATTAATATAAGCTAAATTTTTTGTTTAAAGTGTTAGTTTGAGTTTATTTGAATTAAGTTTTAGTTAATTAATTAATAGCTTAAGTAATTTATGATTGTGTTAGACTAAGTGTTAAATTATGTTTTTCCTTTTGTGTTGTTTAATTTTTCAACTTTAGTTTTATTTAATTAAGTATGGTTTGTGTTTATTTAGTCTTTTTTTTAGTTAATTTAAATATGTGTGGCTAAGTGTTTAGGGACTTCAAGGTATAAGAGGGATGAAAGGATAATTAATTGTGAGAATAGAGTTTTCCTTGAATTGATTTGGTATTTTTAAGCTTAGGTTGGTTTGGAACTTTGGTTAAATGTCATGAATTAGGTGTTATCTTCAAGTTTGATCACTCTTTAACTAATTTCCTAATTTAAATGATAGGATTAAGCATGCGATACTTAATTGTCCTTGGAGATTTTTAAAAAGTAGCAATAAGTTAGTTGGATTTGTTAAAATACTTAACCAATTAGTCTATGGTTCCATACCTTTAGGTTACACTTTCTGATCTTATATGTTAGTAGCCTAAGTTAATTGTTCCTTAGTACCTAATTCATCTTCACTATTAAATTTGGAGAGCTTATTCTAGGTTATAGTGAAGATATGGGCGTCTCTAGAACTTGTTAGATTTACCTAAGATAGAGAAACTGAGGGTTTGAGAGCTTATTCGAACCTATAGGTTAGCACCTTGACTAAAGCACCTTTTATCTAAATTTAAGGATCAATAATTATCCTAGAATCCTGACAATACCTTCAGCCCATTTCTTTATTAATGTTGTTAGTTTATTTTCTTTTTCTCTGTGTTTGTCCTTTTATTATTTTTATTGCATCTTAGCTATATTAGTTTTTTTTTGTATTAAGAGGTTTTTGTTTTTGTTTTTATTTTTCTTTACAACATTAGTAACATCAGTAGTTCCTAACTTCCTGTGAATTCGATTCTAACTCACCCTACTATATAATAAGGTTTAGTTACGATTATTATTTAATAGTTTACGATGGACTATCATAGCCATAGTCAAATCGGAGAGTGTCAACTGTTCCCTAAAACGAGTAATGTTTAAAAGGTAGGTAGTATTTAACAATGAATGAAATAAAGTATAGGATAAATCGATTGTGGTTTGTGGAAAAATATACACACTCATTTACATCCTCTGGCGTAGATACAGATGAAAAGAAAAGAGCTAATAACCTAGATGACTATAGTTAGTTGTGTGGATGAAAAGGAAAGAGTTGGTAACTTAGATGGTAATAGTCGATTGTGTGGTGAGGAAGTGTTTCTTGATTCTTCTATAGATAACCTTTTAGCCTTGTAGATAGTGAAACATTCCTTCTTATAGTCTTTTTTTTTAGTTTCATTAAACTAAATTGAGTCTTGAATTTTTTCTTTTATATATATATATTTAATTTTATTTAATTTTTCAAAAAAATTTCTATCAAAAGGTGTAAGAAATAATGTTTTGTTTGGTGCATCTCTTTATAAAATTTTAAAACAATTTACAAACTGGAGAAATAAAAAATTTATATTTGAAGGGATTTATTGTCGATTAAGTTGTGAAGTGTTTACATTAAAGTTTGAAAATTTCAATCAAAAAATTAAGAAAGTTTTTAATATTATTATGGACAAGTATTATTTATTTATATTAATAATAAGGTGTCCATTTAATATTTATATAATTAACTAATATATTGTGGGTTACCTACTAATATAATGTATGCATTTAATTAATAAAACGTTAAAAGACGTTCGTATATAGGAAAGGAGAATTAGCAACACAATTAGATCAAAACCAGTCTTACAAAGTTGGATCACAAGGTTAGCATATTAATTGTTAAGAAACTATTATTGACATATATTACAAATTCTTTAATAAACAAGGGCTTAATAATTCATTGTAGAGGGGGTGCTACAATGCCAATGGATCATTTACCCTAGTACTCAAGTTGTACTTTTTTAATATGTTTTTATATAACTATTCTGCTTTTCAATATGGTTTTCTTGTCAAAAATAAATTGGTGCAATATATATGGGCAAAATAATGTATCACCCGGCCTATTCTATTGGTACATTGAGTTGTGCTACAACAAAAATTTAATGAGCATTCATTGAAATTTCCAATCTGCTGTTTAAATACTAATAGGTTGTCTTGTTTAAAACACTAGGATCTGGCTCTCTGCTCAAAAGGTGATTCCTCTTCAAAAACTACTTAGGCCTACCTATGCTTCAGTCACTGTACACAACAGGTATTCTAAGATGGTTGCCAAACTATTAGCAAAATAAGTATATCACCAACAATAAGAAGGAAAAATTACACCCTATGACAAAAGGCATCAGAGAGTTTCAGTAGTTCATAATGCTGCATTTGCTGTATATGCCATCTGGTGACAATTTTGCAAGCTTAGTGGCATTCCCATTTGGGTAAAAATTGTGCTTTTGAATGCTCTTTTCCACTCCATTTGGGTATTTGTGAGCTTGCAAGAGAGGGTCCAATTGTCCACACGATGCTGCTATAAGTCCTGCATTTGAGCTGAAATTTCATTTATGTAAACGTGAAATTTATAGTGCTAAATAACAACTAAAATTACAATTTCCTAACCAAGCCCAACACTTCATCAGGCCCAATGCAGTGAACAGAAAATCACTATTTTGTTATCACATGATAGATCATGGACCTGTGTTACATATTTTTCAGGGTGAAACAGAGACCACTAAATATCACAAAAAAAAGGTGTTCATCTAAAAGCATGTTTAGTTAAATTGTGAGTTTTAGTTTTTTTTGTTGTGATTGTTATATTTTTATATTAGTTATTGTGTTTTCTTTATCTATTTTTGTATTTTAAAAAATAAGAAACGAAAACTAAAAGTCAAATTGAAATTAAACATACTAGTAACAAGTAATGTCATTCCACCACATGTACGCCTTCACATTGGTACTAGAAAAATGGAATGCTTTCCTTTTCAACACTTTTCACATGCTTGTTATATAGCATTTTCCAGAAATGGAACCATTTATTTGGAATTGGAATTCTTCAAAGCTAATACCTTCTTGTCCAAGTTTCCAAGTCGACAACCAAGGATTAGTATTACTGGACTTCTCAAACAAGTTGACATCGTTACCCTTAAGTTCCGCCTTTCCCCACAAATGAGCTCCCCTGAGTTCCACCTTGCCCTTTCTCCTTTAAGTTGACCATTTTGCCCTCCTCAATACCTCAATCCTGATTACAGATAAGACATATTTTGGCAAGCAGTCTGAGATTCTTGCTCCGAAATGGTCAACTAATATCTTCTACCTTCCATCTAAATGACCATATTACCCCCGGGCGACCTTCCTAGAAACCCTTTAGAACCCCCTAAGCACGAGTAAAAGAAAGAGTCTATTACCTTCCTTCATGACCTGTACCTTAGCTGTCTTCATGGACTCTCCTTCTTGGAAAAACCATCTCCCCTATCTATTTATATATCAACCTTCACAATCGTTCCCGAGATATCCACAAATTCCTCTTCCTCTTACCTTCTATCGACATATACTTCTTGCTTCTTCAATATCTTACAGACACATATGGCATCATCGAAGAACCAAAACCATTATCCTAACTTCCATGACTTCTTGCCCGTTATGGCTCATAAGCTTGGTGGTGATGGGCTCATCGGAGAGCTCTGCAGTGGGTTCAACCTTTTGATGGATAGAGAAAAGGGTGTCATCACTTTTGAAAGTTTAAAGAGGAACTCAGCTCTGCTTGGCTTGCGAGACTTGAGTGATGAAGATTTGATGTCCATGTTAAAGGAAGGAGATTTTGATGGCGATGGAGCATTGAGCCAGATGGAGTTTTGTGTTTTGATGTTTAGATTGAGCCCTGAATTAATGGAGGAGTCCCAGTTTTTGTTAGAGGAGGCTTTTTTTCAGGAGCTAGGGAATTCTTCTTATTGAACATTTTTCAGTTCAGAGACTTACAGATCTCCTAATCTGCAAGTCCTTTCGTTGTAATCATTATTTTTCTCATCATTATTCGATTATACTGAAACTCCATACGCGGAAACTTTTACTCCCTAATTGCTCTTTTCATGTTGAATATTTCTCATCTTTTTGAGCTTTGTGATCTGATCTTGGTAAACCAGGATTAATTAGATAAAGCTTTATGAGAATTGAGGAAGGTTGGAAAATCTAAATATATTATCCATGTTAATATGTTCGAAGAAGACATATCCATCTAGGAATGAACAGCCACTCATTGATAAGTGTGTCCAGGAAATAAGACTCCTGAAAAATTGACCCAACAATCTCCTTCAAAAGTATGGCATGAATTTTCCTTTCCAAAAAGTTTGATCTCTTCTGAGTGGTCAACTTTTACAGGTTTGAACATAAAAAAAATAGTCAGCATTAAGCTTCCATCAACTGTAAATGCCAAATTTGAATTATTGAGGTCATGTACAACGGTCAACCATCGGTTTTTGACAAAGTCCACAGCTACAACTCTGTGGCACACTTCAGGGTATCGACTTGCATAGTTGTAAGTAACTTTGATTAAAAAAAAACCTCTCTGAGCGTTTTCTGATGGAAGTTCTCTCATTTTGATTATACCATTAAAGAGAAAAACAAACTTTGGTTTCCTAGCCGTCTGGATTTTGATCTGGGATGGGAACATAAGGTAACAGATCTAAAAATCTTGATGCCACATAGCATCCACAACCGGATAAGAATGTAACGTAGTTTCATAATCCTGGACTAGCGAAATTGACAGATTTTAATCTTACAATGTGATGCAATCAGATTCTGCAGAGGCTGTCCACGGCATAAAGCTTGAAGATGTCCTGTATTTTTTTGAGAAAGTAAACTCCACCAAGATTTGAGGATTTGACGATGTCCAGCATTACCGCTATTTTCCTGATTGTTTCAATGACCAAGAAGTCCTCAATTCACTCGCCAGTGTCCACTCATTAATATCATAGGTTGATTTCTGTTTCGGGAAAAATTACATCACATGATTATCTATGATATTATTATTATTATTATTTTATTATAAACGATCACGACCAGCTTTGAAATATCGGTCGTGTAGTTGGTTTAAAGTAACTTACCTACTAGTAATCTAACAATTTTTATCTTGTATTTTGAGAGTCTATAAAAAAAAAGATTAAATCATTCTATATAGAATTAAAAATGATATATCTCATTTTAAAATTTTAAAATAATTTTACTTTTTATTTTTATATATAACTCAATAAAAATTTTCCTTAAATTAATGTTAGTTATAGAATAAAATTTATTTATATCTCTTTTTCATAAGTGAATCTATTTTCTGTTTTTCTACAACTTATTCCTGATATGAAGTTATTTTGGACCATTTCATAATTTATTATTCATCATATTTAAATTTATAAATGTTTGATCATTAAGTTTCATCCACTTGACTTTAATATTAATATCAAAGTTTTAGTTAATAAGAAAATTTTTAATTAAAGTGAATTTATAGATAATTATTCATATATAGTTATTAGTTAAGAATAACATGTATCAATTAAAAATTTTAGGACAATACATTATTAATTAGTTTTGTATAATTTATTGTTATACCTACTTCTATTTTTAACCTAAAAGAACTCCGACTTTCAATCACAAATAACACCTTTTTTTTTTTTTTTTGGTTTACGTGATTGATAATATATACATAGATATCCTCGCCCGTTTTTAGTAGGATTCAACATTTTGCCGAGACGATATGCCTTTCAGAGTACTTCTTCAAACGTGTTAGTGTTTAAGCCTTTGATTTGATACCTCAATAAATGGGCACAAAAGCCAGTCCATGAACTTTGGGCAGATTCCAAGACAACTAATGCTCCAATGACTCATTCTCAGCCTTTGTTCATATACTTCACTAGCCCATTTCTGTCAACTCAGTTGTTTTATAGACTCATTTTGGACTCATTTGCCTGGCAGCATGTCTGAACTTCTTTTTTTTAGCTTCGGTCTGAAATTATCAGATTCTAATTAAAATGAACTGGATCCCAGAAATTCAATTCAAAACTTGATTTTTGTATTTAAATTCAAATCCAATTTAAAATTTGATTTGATTAAATTTTATTCATTAATTTCAAATTAATTTAAGTCAGGATGGAAATCCTTTGTCATCTATACCTGACAGAAGCATGTCCTGGAGTTAATCTCAAATTTGGAATTCCAAGGCCCTCTTATTAAGTCCTAATAACCCCTAAATATTGTATTTTGATGGGCAAGACTGCGCGAGTAAGAAATTTCATAAAGTGAAGATCAAATTGTATTTCAGTGATAGGGATTTTCGATTGTGGACTCATGTTTCTTGAGAATTAAGGCGCAGTGTAATAAAATATGATCTGAGTTACCTTGTCTCGGTTATATAGCCCAAAAGTAACTATCGACATTCTTCATAAACAAGAAAGTTAAAGTAATATATTCCTGATGAGTATGACTAGCACATTTCTTTTAGTTCGTCATGACTAGTGCCGGCACCTGCTTGAGTCAGCATGATGTAACAGGAGCATCAGTTGAGACAACGGGACACAATACGAAAAGCCTCATCTAGGTATAAACTTTTGCAAGTTGTCTTACACCCAAAGTTTGAAATTTCGTATTGGTACCAGTTGGAACTGGTCATACTGGCGATACCAAATGAAATTTGGTATGAAATTCTTGAATTTCATATTGAATTCAAATACCGATCGTGGTGGTACCCGAAAAAATAAGAAAATTTTAATTTTTTTTAAAAAAAAAGAAAATTGTGTATTTTGACCTTTTTAGGTTTAAAGTTAGTTAAAAACTATACAATATTATACATTTATA
Source organism: Pinacopodium congolense (assembly GCA_028565735.1). NCBI lineage: Eukaryota > Viridiplantae > Streptophyta > Magnoliopsida > Malpighiales > Erythroxylaceae > Pinacopodium > Pinacopodium congolense. The sequence continues at coordinate 26,135,694 of JAOXYD010000136.1, read as the reverse complement.
AAATATTTTTAAAACTTTATAAAATTCAAGAATTAATTTATAATTTTAAAAAATTATCCGAAACGGTATCAGTATTGATCAGTATCGGTACAGTACCATTTTAAAAACAAATCCAACACCAATACTGGTGCAGTATTTAAAACATTACTTAAACCTAATTTGTCCTCATACTACTATTCAGAAATTATAGCAAAAAGTGCTATTTTAACTTTACCGATTTTACTAGTATTTAAATTAAATCATGACGTTTTAAAACATTTAAGCTAGAGTCTAACAGTTTAGAAACGTTTAAAGAGAATATTAACCTTTATTTTGTGTTAACATCTAATGTTAAATGCTACATAATAGTATCACATAATATATTTTGACTGGTCCAAAATATTATGTGATTCCCACATCCAAGTCAATTATATTTCCTCTTTCATTTGGCCCCACATCATCTTCTCTTCTCTTCATCGAATCTCTTCTTTGCTCTCACCAGTATTGGTAGCTTGGCCTCATCATTCTATTTTACCTTGTTTTTCTCACCATTATCACCTTTCACTGTTGTCATCCATTTGTCTGCCACTCCCACTGCCTTTATTCAACTGGTATGCCACTCTTGCTCCTCTCACCTTATGTACCTTATCACTTAGGTTGTTTGACAATTCTAAATTTGTGTTATTTACTGGCTTCTTCACAAAATCTTACGTGCATTCATTGTTTAGCTGGTTTCCTATATAACCTTGCTTATCTACTCTCCTTATATACTACAACAAACCTCTCTCTCTCTCTCTCTCTCTCTCTCTCTCTCTCTCTCTCTCTCTCTTTATTTTTGGTTTCCAAAAGCTAGATATATATGATAAAAGTTGTTGGTATTTGCTTGGAGTTCCAGGTTGATTTATCTTTATCATTTATGATAGTATAGTACTAAGAACTGAATTCTTCGTGGCTTGTTTTACCTTGTTCTTCTCACCATCATCACTTGTCACCATCTGCATCCATTTGTCTATCATTCCTACTATCTTTATTCAATTGGTACGTCGCTCTTACTCATCTTGCCTTATGTACCTTATCACTTAAGTTGTTTGAGCATTCTCATTTTATGTTATTTATTGGCTACTTCATAAAATGTAAGATTCAACCAAATCACAACACAAGGCCAAGATTTATCATGTCAGATTATCAAAAATAACTAAATAGTGGAAGCATACCTAAATCCATTGGAATGATTATCTTTAGGATATTGCGGTTCCCTTTGGTTCTTAATC
>JAOXYD010000136.1:26110904-26134344 GCA_028565735.1 Pinacopodium congolense | reverse complement strand
AAGTTGATAGTTTTGAGTTTGTAAAAAGTTTTTAATACCCAATTCACCCCCCCTCTTGGGTGCCATAGGACTTACAAAGGAGAAATATCCAACTGGAAAAAATTATACTATTACTTAAACAGTGCTTGAAAATGAGTTAAATGACGCTATTTTATTACCCACGTTTAGGTCACAAAAAAGGAGCTAAATGCAGGTCTGAATGAGTTAAACTCAAGTTTACTTGCTATTATTGTTTAGATCCTATTGTTGCTCCAATCTTCACATTTTGTTTGATTTTCACTTTAATTAAGGTGCAATCCAAAAATAAAACAATTCAAGATATAAATTTCACAATTAAGCATCAAAATAGGGGTCAATTAACGTTAAAATATCATGAAAAATCATATAAAATGAATCCCTATCAATAAGACCACATTAGCTAGTTATATGAATGCGAATATGGTCAATGATCTTGATTCTAAGAATTTTACTTTGGGATACTTGATGTCAGTTACATGAGGAATAGAGTTATAGCAATTAAAATTACAAAAGTGTGTTGTACTTTTTACCATAGAAATTGAGTTTATTACGGCAAATGAAGTATGTAAAGAGTTGCTATGGATGAAGAAAATTGTAAAGGAGTTCAATTTTGAATAAGAGCATTATGTGTTATTTCATAATAACTAAAGTACAATTCACCTTTGTAAGAATTCCTCTTTTTATTCAAGATCAAAACATATTGATGTCAAATATTATTAGATGAGAGATGTATTAGATTCTAAGTAATTATAGTTTAAAAAGATTCATACTAATGGTAATGGTTTAGATATATTGACAAAGTATTTATCAAGAGAGAAAATTAAGACTCATTGTTTGATTAAAGGGATCGTATTTCCTCCTGCATTGGTATGACTAGGAGTTTTCAGGTAGTCCTGTTAACATTAAGGGACAAAACAAGTCGACGCATATTTCTTTGCTTTCAAAGTTTATAATGACTACTTTTGTGATTTTTCAACATTAATGTACTATTTAAAGATGTTGTGCCGTTATTTAGTTATGTATATGGTTATGTGTTGCAATTATAGTTTTACGAAGAGACAAAATAAGAAACCAAAAGAAAGGGGAAAAAAGAGGAGAGAGAGGAACATGAGAGAAATGAGAGAGAAAAACTTAAGATGATTTTTTTTTTATTCTACCAAGATCAAGCATATTTCGATCTTGAATATTTTTTAATTCGTATCTTGTGTTTGATATTTTTCTTTATTCTCTCTTGTTAATAGTTGCCAATAATATAATTCTTGAAGATTATTTTGTGATTATTACCTTTAATTATTACTTAAAGAGGACTAATAATGTATCCATTGGTTTATTATTATGGAAGATTTACTTACTTATACATGTGTTTTTTACTCCTCCAGCTTGAGGTGGTTTTTTATGTTAAAAATAGGGTATTTTTTTATTATTAGTTTCTTGAAATATTATTATACTATTTATGGTTGAATTATTTTAGGTTTACTCTACTTAAAAGTTTTATGCAAAATCAAGAAGAATTAAGTTTAATATTCTACTTTAATAATTTTATTATTGAAGAGATTCTCCTAACAAGTTACATGCTAGTTCTGCAATGAAAATTTTTTATGATGATACACATTATAATGGGGATATTTGATGCCAGCGACTTAGATTTAACTTGCATACCCTTATACTTGAACTCATTTACTCCAAACTTAAAATTGAGTTCGATTAATTTAACCATTGACTTTAAACTGATTTAAGACTAAATTGATTTGAACTCAAACTATTTTATCATCCCTATTTACATCCATTTCTTGATATTGTCTTGCAATTGATTTCCAAAAAAGGTAGAATTCATATGTAAATACCTTCATTACGGATAATAACAATATGTCAATTTAGTTGCTTATATTAAATTTTAAGGTCAAGAAATTATTGTATATGTGGCTCATATATATATATATATATTAGTAAGGGGGCAAGTGCTGGAGTGGAGTAAGGTAGAGTTTCAACACTTGTCCTTTATGGGTGTTTTTTGGTTCACTATCGAGATACGAAAAGATAGGTTGGGAGTGTAGGGGTAATACGGTACAGATTCGCTATCAAAAAACACAATAACAGGTATCAATAGTGACGTTGTGCTCTCCTGCAAACTATCATTGATGAAGACACCCTAGATACAAAATTGCAGTTGAAAAGGAGATGAATAACACTATTTAGGTCGCTGTAGACCTCTATTTAGGATCACAGAAAAAAAAAAAAAAGAAACGTGCTTAAGCTGTACGAAAATTTTAAGAAGTTTTATAAAAACTAATGTATCTTATTTTTTTCAGTTGAATAATAAAAATTAAAGTCGCTCTACTTCTAAAGATGTAGGAAACATAAGGTTTCCAAACTTCATTAAATCTGTATGTTCTTTATTTCTCTTTAATCTCTTTTACTATTTATTTCCCAATATAGATTCTATTAAAAATGTTAGGGGTCTCCCCGAACAAAACTTGAATGTTTATAAATAATAAAGAATAAAAGATTTCATTTTAGAACTTTACATTTCAAATGCAGAGTGTCTACAATAATTATTTGTTATTTTGGTATTATCCAAAAGCCATATAAATACATATTTAAGAATTCCTTATTTCTTGTACCTATCTAAGCTTAAGAATTAAGAAATCAAGATTTGCTTCCTTTTATTAAATCAAATCCCATTTTTGGAATTATGGTGTTTAAATCATGTAACAAGGTTTTGAATTTTAAGCTTAAACAATATACAATATTTATAAGGGAAAACTATTATGGAATAAAATAACTAAGATTTTGTCTTGCTATATATCAGAAGTATTACATATGTAGATTCTTCCGAGAGAGTTCGGGAAAAACTTGGATCACATTAAATGAGCATCCATATACAATTCAAGAACATCATATCTCAACCTAAAACCTTAAAATAATAGCTTATAAGTCATCTATTATATGTAACTCACTTCAACATTCTGTTTTTTTTATGTAGGATAATTCAGTTATGACTTTTTTACAATAATCTTTCCCCTCACAAGTGAATCACCTCCTATTTTACTCTTTTTCAATTCACAATTTATACAAAGTTATTGAGTTTCCGATAAGAACGTGATATCGATCCAAATTTTTCTAACTTCATACCAACTTAACTAACCTAAGTTATACTATTTATTGCGTGTGTGGATTCTTTCGAAGAAGTTCGATGAGAACTTAAATTAGATCAAATAAGCATCTATATAAAACTTAAGGGCATTATATCTCAACATAAAATTTTAAAATAATGAGTTATGAACCTTTTATTGTATATTCAACAATCTATCCCTTTTCAATATGGGATAATTCACTTGTTAATTTTTCACAACAAAAAGCATGTCAGAAATATAAACATTATGAAAGAGTTCAACAAATAAGTGGAAGATTTCGTATAGGGAGGATGATCTAATGCATGACATGTGATGATAAAAAATCTTCGTGTCAATAGAATGAAAAAAGACCTTGTCTATGCAATGTATGATGTCGTCCAAACATCAGCATGATGCTAACACAAGCAAATTCAAAATTTGCATTTGAGGACAAAAATAATACGGAGCCTGAAAGTGATATGCAGTTTCTAATTTCTTACTTGGACCCAACTATGTTTGTCCATTGTCCCGGTCAAGGTACCTCTTTTTGTAATCTACAATAAATGGAAGCACATTTATGAAAAACTAAATAAATGGAAGCACAAATGTTAATTTGGAGAAAATGATAAACATGTTTCTGCCTGCTTTTTATTTGCACAAATTTTCCTTTTAGATATGAAATTTATATTGATGACAAACATATCTTTATCATAATATTTAAATTCTAATAACTACAAGGGAAAAGAAGAAATTTATGTATTTCTAATTTTCTATTTGAATATTTTCCTTTTACTTTTGCTACCATACTTGAAGTTCTTGGACTAATCTATTTCTTCAAGAAAAAAAGGAATATATATTTTTGGTTAAAATTTTAACTTTTTTGCCATTACTTTTATTTCCCGTATAAAATTTGAACTGTTGATGCTGATTCCCAGCTTCGACAGTATAGACGTTGAGTGTGAATATTCTCCATTTTCTTGATGTCTTTTACAACCTTAATTTGTTTACATTACCTGAATTTTAACAGAAAAATTTTGTATGTACGCATGGGGTCTAACCTAGCATACGTCGGCATGATGTAAAGTACAGAGTTTTGATTCATGGGATTTGCAGAACTAATTGGTTCCCTGTTATGCTTCCTTTGATCGCTAATGACAAATAAATGGAAACACCAACGTCAGAGACTGTTCATAGTGCAAAATCTATTAGCATTAATTTGTTGGAAAGTAAACAAAGTGAATATTTTATCAAATTTGGATTTTGACTGAAAAGAATGCTATTTTACATTAATTCATTAATTTTTTTCCCTTTCTAACCTTTTCTTTCCGTTGCTTTGTTTTTTTGACGAGAATCATCAGCCTCGGTAAGCATGAGATCTTAAGAGCATCATCATCCTCGTCTTGATTTGGCACAACCCTTGTTTCTAAAACCGTCAAGACAGTGGAAAACAAAGCGATAGGCTGAAAATATCAACCGACTCCCAGTTATATATGCGACAAAAATTTGAGCAGTTGACCTTAAGGTTCGTTTGCTAGTCGTTGTCATAGCTGCTGCCCTGGCTTGATTCTGACGAATAATGCTTTCGCCGGCGGGAAATATCATAAACTATTTAACAATAGATATGTCAACTCTTCATTTTAATGAAAAATACAATCTTATAATTATTTTTTAATTGACACTATTACGATTATTTTAGTAATAATGAGGTAAGAATATGTTTATATTTATTTCCAATTAATTCCTTTTAAGTTGTTCACAAAATAACAGTAAAAAGCTTCTCACAACTTTTACGTTGGAGTTTAAGAAAATGAGTTAAACAACTTTCATATTTTGCGTTACGGTATCTTTTATATACAAATTATTGTGTTCTTTTATTTTATTTTATTTTAACATAAAATAACCCTTAAAATGATGTAACGATATTATTTTTAAAATTTTAATAAGATTGTTCCTATAAGTGAATTTCATTTTTAATTTACTAATTGAAGATGTAGTTTAAAACAAGATCCATAATAGTTTGTGAGAGTACTTAAAAGTATAAGGTTCCCAAATTGATTGGTGTCATTCTCTACATCTTACGGCATAGTAGCCATAGCTAGCATTTCTTAAGCTGATTTAAATATCAAAATTCAAAAAGCTTATGTAAACATGAGGCACAAGGAACGTCAGCTCCATATAGTCTACTTTTCTTCGACAAACGTGTCTTCACAGTTCCGTCCCGCGCAAATAATTCATTCCAGTTCTCATGTAGCCTAGGTAATGTTTATTTGATCTTTAATTTTTAGTTTTAATTTTTTATTTTTTAATAATAAAATTAAAAAATATATTAATATAATATAAAAATTGAAAACAATAATAATTAATATAAAATTACAATAATTACAATAAAAAATTATAATTCAGAACTCAACTAATATCTTATAAACTGTTTGCGTTTTTCTTTTTCTGTTTTTTCCTCCTTAATCTGTTGAATGTGTAGTTGGAAAGATGAGCCATTGAGCCATTGAACACTCATTTCCAGATGTCTCCTTTTTCACATACCCTTTGGTCAAAGAAATGTGTCTTTCTTTAGAAGGGAATGAGATTGTACTTGATGGGGATGTACTGAGATTATGTAAGAATTCGTGAAGTAAAAGCCAATTTGACATTGCCATACACCTGTTGGCCTTTTCCAAGGAATTATGAAGCATAATAACGATGAGAATTGGAGGTTTCTGGTCATACAAGGGAAACCCCCTTCCCTCCCACAGCATCATTTATTTTCTTGCAAATGACAAAATGTTTCCGCTTTACATATGCATAGTGATCTCCGTGAAGCTTCCTCGGCATGCACTTCTCTTCTAGCTCCTTCAATCATATGGGGCTCAGGTCCGGAGGACACCTTGTTTTTCTTTTTTTCTGCAATTTGAGAACGAATTCTGGATCATTCGTTACTTCGTGAACAAATATCGTGCTGGCAATGGAATGATTGCGCCATTCTTTAATGATAAAACTTTTTCCTTGCTAGCCTACAAGTGGACCATTTTTACCGAACTAATAACAGAACTTGATTGAAACATATCTCCTGAAATTGGACCCAAATTAGGGAGAACCTGTAATACTCTTGATATGCGCATGACAGAAAGATGCAGTATCTCCTCTTAAATGTGGATCAACCATCGCAAAAGTTTGCTACTCTAATATAAGAATAAGCAAATAACAAATTTAATTCACAATTTATAAGAAAATCAAAGGTATGCAAAACTTTTTGAACGAAAATAAAGAACTTAAATTTTATTAACTTAAAATAATTTCGTTCTGATCATACACTCACTATTAAAAATAAAAATGTCTTTTATAATTAAAATACAAAGTTAAAATGCATAAAATAATTTACTGCTAGCTGTAAATTCAATGTACAATAGTGGGTTTTGGATCTCACAAAGATTCCATAGAAGGGTGTCATTGTACTCTTGAACATTCTATCTTCGAATTTCTCTTTACAATAAATAATCTCGGTTGTTTTCATTACAATAATAGCATCATTTTAGTGTCTCGTTGAGCTTCTAGAAAAGCATATTCAGCTTTTATGTCATTCTCTTTCACTTATAAAACTTGAACCAACACAAAAGCCTGTTACTCTAATTCATAAATAAGAAAACAACAAATCCTAATCCAAAATTTGTAAGAAAATCAAGGATTATGTAAAAACCCTTTAAAAGAAACTAAGAAACTTAAATTTGAACAACTTAGAATAATCTCATTTTGAACACAAAAGATGATTATTTACATTACCGAATTCTAAACCTAGTACTAAGGATAAAAACATCTTTTACAACCAAAATAAACTCAAAACACATAAAAATGGTTTACTAGCGACAATAGGATTCAGTGTACAATAGGGTTTAAGGTCTCACAAAGGTACCAATGTGCTCTTGAACATTCTGTCTGCAAGCTTGTCTTTACAATGAATAATGGTGGTTATTCTTACTACAATAATGGCATCGTTTTGGTTTCATCATTGCTTTTAAAAACTTATATTCAATCCCGTGTCATTCTATTCCACTTATAAAAGACTCGACCTCAAATTATGATCAAAATTTTCAAGCCTTTTATCATATATTAGCTTTTCAAATTTCTCTTTCACCTTGGTTAAAGCCTCTACTGAAATTGAATTTTGTGACTTTGGTCATCTATACTCCAAGATTCCTATAGGCTTTGATGTTTTTGAAATGCAATAAATTTTTTTTTATATTTTGGTCTTAATTCAATTCTTAATTTTTACATTCCTTGGTAGACATTAGTAATTTGTCTTAGGCTTTTCTTCAGTTGCTTCTTCTAGTAAGCATTCCAAAAGTTCTTTGTTAGCTTATCTGTCCTTTTACGCAATGTTGTTACAATTTTGGACCATCTGTTTTCCATAATTCCTTGTAACTTGATTTTGTTCTATTTGACAAGCTTGCTTGTCTGAATGCCTTTATAATCCATTTTCTTTCCCTAACTTTTAACAACTAAATCTATAGGAAACACATTTTAAATGTTCTTATTTCTCTAACTAATGAATTTACTTACTTGATTTAAGGTACCATGATCCTTCCTAATCTTGTCAATTTCCTTCTACCCTACAAAAACTAGTATTTGAATCACTTGAATTAGCCTTTCCTGCTTACTAACCTCCTCCAATTTTCCAATTGAATTTTCATGTCCATGATCTTCTTGCTCGTCTATTTTTTTAATAATTAATAAATTCACTTGCTTCTTTTATCTCACTCATAAATTCTCCTTTATTACTTTCTACTTTCAATAAATGCTTCTTTCTATCTCCATTAGATTTCATACTCTTCTTCCCACCGATGGGTACTAATATATACTTCGCTTCATCCTTCATAAATTGATAAATGTTCTTCCTCCCAAATTCTTTGCATCTACGACATATTGCTATGATCTTACCAAAACTATTTGCATGCATCCATTTTAACTGCATCATTGTAATATTCATTAAAATATTTACCAATTGAAAAGAGTATCTTATAACATTTCTTAATGAAAATCTCACCAATTTCCTTAATCCATTCAATGCTATAATATGGCTCAGTAGTTAACTTTAAATTTTTTATTGTTACTTTGCTTATAATTTTCTCTTGGGTACCTTTGTTAATAATAAAAAGACATAAGTTTCCATGTACCATACACCACGTGCAGAAAAGTTTATGCCTTTGCATATTGTCATGCTCCTTATGGGATATTATCAATCTCTTAATCACTCTTACAAAGCTTCATCATCCTCTTCCTCTTATTACTCCCAAAAATTTCCTTAAGATGTACACATCTCCTCCTCATCATCTTTATATTCCTCTACCATGTTTGTTGCTTTTCTCTTTAGGCATTCATTTAATTTGTGGTTTGGTGTTAAGCTATAAATTTATTGTATTTTCATGTGAATTTGATTAAGATTTGAGGTAAATTTGCTCCAAATTGATATTAAAATGTTTAGGTTTTCTTTTTTTTTTCTCTAGGTTAGGTTTTTCTTCTCTTATTCTTTTTTAGATTTCATATTTAGTATTTTTTAGGTTGTTTTAAGGATTCCAGGGCATTTATACATGTGATTGGAAGTTGTCTATCCTTTTAGATCTTCATTTGGTACTTTCTAAATACTTAATCACTTGTATTTACTCCTTTAGTTATATATATGCAAGAACATGTTTTTTATGGTTGAATATGGTTTTTATTAGTTATATATGATGTTTTAATCTGATTCCTTTATAAGGATAAGTTGTTAAATGAATTAATTGAGTTTCTATAACATGTTGGATGGTAATCTTTAGTTCTTTTGAGTTCTTAATGCTTATCTTGAATTGACCATTTAGGATAAGATGGAAGATGATTAAGGATCCTAAAAATCTACTTTAATTATTGGAAAAATTAGTAAATAACATGATTTTATTCAATAAATGACCAAACTTTGATTAATCATAAGGGTACCAATCTTTAAAGATGGGTTTTAGGATTAGAACTTCTTGAACTTTAAGCCTAAGGCATGAAATTGATGAATGACCAAACTTTAATTTAAGTTAAGTAGAGATAAGAAATTAAATTAAGTATAGCATTATCTTGAGTTAGTGAAGACTCTAAATTAGACATTCCAATCTTTTTCATAACTCAATTTAAGTCATTTAAAGTATAATCCTTAGCTAATTAATTAATTTGGCTATCTTAAGACAATTTGGAATCTATTGCATAAGTTGAAAGCTTTAAAGTTAAATTAGTAGTTCTAATCTTTTAATTTAGCAATCCAAAGCTCTCTAGACAATTATAATCTCAGTTACTTAGTAGTCATTAACTTTCCCTTTGGGTTCAACATTCTAAAGTCATAAATACTCCACTTTATTACTTATTGACCGGATACTTACCATTACTATTGGTTTTGAATTTGTTAAAAGAAATTGTGCTTAATTGCTTAATTTGATAATTAATTTGGATAAATTAGACCTAGACTAACCAAAAACAAGTTTTTAATGACATTTTCAGGAAAAATATAGTGATATTATGAATTCATCAATGTTAATTACTCTAGAGTGTAAATATTATTTATGTTGTGTTACTTTGATTTTTCTTGTTTTTTCTATGTTATTGTTTTCCGTGTTTTGTTTTATGTTTAGTTTGTGTGATGGAACATCTTTTAGTGCCTAACTTTATTCATTTAAAAGATATGAGGGCAATATGATCATTAGTAAAATTGTTAATGGTATGGGCTAGAATAAGAAAGGTATGAGTTGGCAAGTAATTAGGCAAACCATAATGCATCATATCATGAGTCCTATGCCTTTGATCATTCACTTTACCTTGATTACTCTTAGAAAAATTCATCCCACTTTGAATCATCTTTTACTCCTTGTCAATCGTCCCATTTCCAGTGTCAATCTAAGCCATTCATTTGGCAATCTTATGAACCTTCTTCTAATCATAAATCTAAGATTGCCAACTTAATTAAAATGAAAGATTTAATGAGAGAATTTAGAAAAATGAAATTACTCTTAGAAGAAAATGCGGTGAGGGACGAGGTTAACTTAGAATTGCAATTAGAGTCCCAAATGACGTAACTAGAAACCTCAATTAGAGAATATTCTCCATTGCAAGTGCATGATCCCCTTGCATTAAAGTCAAGTGAGTCAGCCCATTTTGATATGCATAGCAATGAGTAAGAGCTTCTAATTTCATTTGAAAAGAATGATGATGAAATTTTTTAGTACAATAATGATGAACAAGCTCTTAAAAATTATGACATATTAAATGAAGTAATGGATAAGTCTATGGTTGACCTAGCTAATGTTAAGGAAGAACATTTGAGTGAACTAGAAAAAAGTTTTTATCATTTGGAAGCTATTAATTATGAACAAGATGATATGAATTACATTGATGACTTAAGTAGAGATGAGGAGGAGCTTATAATTGAATAAAAGGAGTTTGAGGAACATGTTAATGATATGGTTGTTATGAGTGAGGAATTAATGGTAGTTAAGGTAACACTTGAAAGCATTGATTTTCTGGTGTCCCTACTTTCGATCCTAGGACAAAAGTAGTCATTCTTACATTTTGTCCTTGGTACTTTATTAAGGGTAAGAGTTGTGCCTTATTTCTCTTAAAGGGTAGGATTTGTGATGTTTTTCAAAACCTAATTAAAGGATTAAAAACCTCACCCATATAGAAAGAATAGGTCAAATGAGTTGGATGATAAATCAACCATGACGTTGAAAATTCCTTAATTTTAAGGCCTAACTAAAAGACATTAAAGAAGCGCTTATTAGGCGGCAACCTAACCATAAAAGTAGGATTTAGTGTGTTTTGGTGTATTTTTCTTTTGTTTCTTATTTTATGCTCCTAGCTTTTCATTGATCATATTCTCTTTAATGGACATGGTTGATATTTATTTAATTTTGGGTGCTTTGATATTCTTTTTGTAGATTTGTAGATGTTACAGTAAGACACTTCTACACTCATATGCTTACTCGAGTTCAAAGTTCACTTCAAGGGATCATATTTCCATATCATTTTTATCTGAGTGCTTTTTGTTCCCTTTTCTTCCATTATTGTGTTTTATTGTTGTTTTATAAATATTGGGAATAATGATCAATAAAGTGTGAGAGAGGGATATTATGATTTAGGTTGTTATTACCCTGATGTTTATCTTGTCATAAAGCATGTTATTTTATCATATTTTTCAAAATAATTTATAATTTATGAAAATTCTTTCTATTTTAATGTATTTTCATTGGATAATTTTCCTTTTGTTTGTTTGTATTATGTCCCTTTTAGATATCATATGATTGATTAGGTATATTGAAGATCGAATGGTTTTAAATTACTTTATGTTTTGGATAATGATATCTTATAATCCTTATGTTGTTCCATGCTTAAAATGTATAGTTCTAAAGAAAAATATACTTTCTTTTAAACTATATCATCATCTTGTTTAAATTAAAAAATTTGAAATGAGAAAAAGAAAAAGAAAAAAACTAAAGTGTTAAATAAGTGAACTAGTTTTATTCACTTCGTTAGCTTTGAATCAATTGATTAAAGTTAAAGAGTGGTGTTAGTAGCCAGTTGATGTGATATAACTCAATTAAGTGACCGGGAGTTATTCACAACAAAAAAAGTTCACCTTCGCATACAAAGATTAAATGACTTAACCAAGCTTTAAAATGCTCACATTTTTTGCTTATATTTTGTTTTAAATGAATAAGTGATGAATATTTGTTTGAATGATGATACATATTGCTTTAGAACTATTCATTTTACATATGGAATTTGATGTTGTGATTGAGGTTGAATTTGATGAAACATGAAGTAATTTAAGGTCATTTGTGACTTGATATGATTAATTAGCGGTATAACATCTTTTAGGTTCATTATATTTGAAAATCTAAGGAAATCTTTCTAATGACATGGTTTGATAAGTTGAGAAAGTTTTCCTATACTTATAGGCTATTTTGAGATTGATAGTTGATTACTTTACTTTAGGACAAGCAAATTTCTAAGTGTGGAGGAGTTGTTAGGCCATGAGTTTTATTGCATTTTCATATGAATTTGATTAAGATTTTAGGTATATTTGATTTCATGTTAAAATGTTTAATTATCCTCTAGATTTATGTAAATTATAGATTAAAGATTGAAAAGAGAGAAAATATAGGAAAAGCTATTGAGAAACTAGATAACGGGAGTAAAACGATGGGTGAGTTGCACCATCGTTCAACAATGTAGAACCGTCATTTTGCTTAATTTAGAGACTTAAATCGCATGACTAAAACAACATTGTTTAACTCCTTCTCAAGCGTTGTCTAAGTATCTGTTGAGCTTTTCCTATTTGGCTCTTCCTCCCAATTGGCTGCAATTTTCTCCACCTACTTCCAACTTACAATTGACATATATATGAAGCTTTATAGACCAAATTCAGAGAACAGTAACATAGTTTTAGGTATAGAAATCAGATTCTTAGGTTTTCTTTTTCTTTCTCTAGGTTAAGTTATTCTTCTATTCTTCTATTCTAAATTTTTTATTTGGTATATTTAGATTTTTTTAAAGGATTATAAGGAGTTTATACACGTAATTGGAAGCTTTCTATCCTTTTGTATCTTCATTTTGTGCTTTCTAAATACTTAATCACTTGTATTTTCTCTTTTGTTCATATATAAGAAAGAACATGTTGTTTATGGATAAAATATGTCTTTTCCTGGTTATATATGATGTTTTAATTTGATTCCTTTCTAAGGATAGGTTGTAAGGATAGGTTGTTAAATGAATTGGTTGAGTTTTTATAACATATTGGATCGTAATCTTTGTTTATTTTGAATTCTTAATGCTAATCTTGAATTGGCCACTTAAGATAAGATAGAAGATGATTAAGGATTCGATGAATCTACTTTAATCATTGGAAAAATCACTAAAATATGATTTTATTTAATGAATGACCAAACTTTCATTAATCATGAAGGTAGTAGTCTTAAAAGATGGGTTTTAAGATTATAACTTTTTGAACCTTAAGCCTAAGGCCTAAAATTAATGAATAGTCTAACTTCAATTTAGGTTTTTTAGAGATAAGGCATTGATTTAACTATAGTATTGACTTAAATTAGTGAAGACCCTATATTAGACATTCTAATCCTTTTCATAACTCAATCAAGTCATTTAAAGCATAATGCTTAGCTAATTAATTAATTTGTCAATCTTTAAGAAAATTTGGAATTTATTACATAAGTTGGAAGCTTTTAAGTTAAATTAGTAGTTCTAACCTTTTAATTTAACAATAAAAAATTCTATAATTAATTGTAATCTGAGTAACTTAGTAGGCAACTTTCCTTGTGAGTTTGACGTTCCAGAGTCATAAAAATATTCTAATTTATTCCTTGTTGACCATATACTTACCATTATTGTTGGTTTTGAATTTGTTAAAAGAAAGTGTGCTTAATTGATTAATTTGATAATTTTTTGAATAAATTAGACCTAAAAAAACTAAAAAAATTAGGCTCGTTGTCCCTATAACACTTATGAAAAGGATGTTTTATATAAGAATTGGTAGATTTAGAAGTCATTGGAGCCACTTTTCTTGAATTTTTACCTTTAGAGAAGTTCTTCCACCATTATTATGTATAGGGACTACACTTACCACCTCTTACCCTTTTCATCAAAAGCCTTTTCACTTATATAAAGCTTGAACTCTTTTGGCTTCTCATTAAACATTGATTCTGCCTTCATAACCAAATTACTAGCATCTTGAACTATGAGCACCATTTGGACCTCAATTTTGTACCTTATATTAGACCTCAACCTTCTCAAATATTGTGATGTTTGTTGGAATTAAGTTTTGACAATTCATTGTTGGTTTCTAATCTTAAGAACTCTGAGGTATATATGTGGAAACCCTTATTTCTTGATGGTATTATTAGTAAGAATCAAAGATTAATTGTTTATAGTTTAATGGTATATATCTTTCCTTTAATAGTTGCTTCATCCTCCTTTACAAAGAAACTGAATCTCTACCCTCTTTTCTTTAAGTATCCTTTAATTGATCTTACATATGGATGTTCTTTCTTTTAATCTATAGGCTAATAACTTGACCTTCAACTCAATCTCAATGTAATCAAAGAATTGTTCAACCTCTATCAGTCAATCCAAAAAATGCTTCAAATATCTTAGTCACTACTAAAGGATGGGATGTATACCTTTGGTTGGCATTTATAATCTCTTCTACCACATCTTTGTTAAACAACTTCTTCCTCATTTTTTGAACTATTGTTATAATCCCAAGATGAAGAGTTTTGAATATGAGTACACCTTATAGGGCCACCTCCCTTATAAGTTGGATCCTTAATTCTCCAATATTGTTTCCTGACAGGAACACTTGTAGCTAGTCCCTCCTCTTTATCAAATACCGCTACATAATGTGATTTGACTCCTCTATTCTTCAATTACTTCCCAATTGTAGGTAACCTATAAATGTCATAATTGATATTGTTAGCATGGTCAAAAGAACAAGCTTTAAGTTTTTAAAGATTTGATATCACCTGATGCTATGTGGAAGTTTGTTACTCTAATATAAGAGTAAGCAAATAACAAATCTAATATAAGATTTACAAGAAAATCAAAGGTTATGCAAAATTTTTTGAAAAAATAAAAAAATTAATTTAGATTAATTTAGAATAATCTCATTCTAAACACAATAATCGTCTATTTATAGATACTGAATCTTGAACCAACTGCTAAGAATAAAAATGTCTTTTACAATCAAAATAAACTTAAAATGCATAAAACTAATTTATTGATGACAGTATGATTCAGTGTATGGTGGCAGACTTTGAATCTCACAACGACATTGATGAAGGGTGCCATTATACTCTTGAATATTTTGTTTTTATGTTTGTCTTCACAATGAACAATAATAGTTGTTATCATAACAATAACAACAACATTTTAGTGTTGTTGTTGATTTACTGGAAACATAGATTCAACCTCGTGTCATTCATTTCGTTGATTTCCTAGAAACGCGGATTCAACCTTGTGTCATTCATTCTCATTTGTATTTGGAAAAATGAATTAAAAGGATGATTGATTGAATTTTCATTTTTTCCCCAATGAAAATCATTTAGGGATATCATTAAGTTTGATATTTTCTTGTCAATTAGTTTTGTTTCTATTATGGATATTTTCATGGATTAACTAAGGGCTCGTTTGGTAGAGTTTTTTTTTTTGATTTTTAGTTTTTTTAAATATAAAAATCACAAAAATATCACAAAAATTAAAAAATAACACATTAATATAACATAAAAATCTAGACACATAACATAAAAATCTATAAAAATACATAAAATTTAATATAAAAATACAAAAATCGAAACAAAAAATTACAAATAAAAATTGAATCAAACGCCTTAAGCTTAGTATTTCACATTGCAACATAATTGCCTTGGGGGGACTGATCTGATTTTGTGACGTCAAACATGAAAAACAAAAAGAAATAGGTTCAATTATCTTGGCCGGCCTGGGTTCCGGTTGGACAAAAGATTTGAGGACGTGGTGAGAAACTTTCGTCAATTCAGATGGCCAACCGATGATGGGTAAATATATCATGGTAGGTGGGAAGTCCCGTTGAAATGTCAATTTTTATTCTTCTTTTTTTCCTTCATTCTAATCATCAACTTTGAACAAGCCGAGTACATGAATTTTGTTAACGTTGGACCATGCAGCCCTTACGAAGCTGGAATACAATGAGAGACGGTCAAAATTTTTAAAGAGAAATAAATAGTAGGTCTTAATAAATAAATTGGAAACAATCTTCAAACTTTATTTTCAAATTCAACTAAATATATTTTTGACCAACTGCTAAATTTAATATTTATGGTCATATCAGCTCAATTGTGGTTATCAGTAATGTTTGAGATATGCACAGATGTTAAATTCAGAGAGTTATACTAATAAAATATATCCTCTATTCTTTAAAGACCACCTTAAACGCTATTCGATAAGTGGAGCTTGGACTTTTGGTTCGAAAAATTATAAATTTTTTAAAAATGTTAATTTTTTTTATTTCCGGTATTTAACTTTAATTTCATCCTAATATAATTTAAATATTTTAATGAAGCCTTATTGTTAACGTTTTTAAAATAATTATAACTTTAATATTATAAAGGCTTACAAAAAAATTAATTATAGTAGTAGATTGAGATAAAATTATTTAGAAAAAGCTTTTCAAAAGCAAAAACTAGTGCAGATTAAAGGAGAAGATCAGTTGTTATAATGGGAATGCAAATAATTAAGGACCTAAAAATTGAAGGGGTGAATATGTTAAACTTCACCTACTCCATTCAATATATTTAACCAGTAGGAAAGTGGGCAGGTGCAGGCTGTTCTCTAGAGTTTGTGAACCATGGTCCACTATTACGTCGCTTTTGCAGCCTTTTTAGGCGTCAGAGAGAATCGCCTGAAGTAAAATATTCCAAACTAAAGAATTCATAAAGAGTTATTTGATTCAATTTTTTATTTTTATTTATATATATTTTTTTTTTGTGTATTTTTAATTTTTATATTATTGTTTTAATTTATATATTTTAAAAAATAAAAAATAGAAAATGTTTTCAAATAGAACCTAAATCTACGACGACAAATGAATGCAGATGCTCTTAATGCCATTACATATGTATTGACATTTCTTATTAAATTGGAATTTCAGTTCTCATAAAAGAAAATGATGTAAATGTTTTTTTTGTAATTGAATCCGGCTAAGAATGATCCAATAATTTCAATGGTCTTTTTTTCTTTAAACAGTGAATAACATAATAAATCAGTTCTCATAAAAGAAAATGATGTAAAATTATTTTTAATTGAATCAAAAAGCTACCCTAAGATACTCCAATTATTTCTATGGGTTTTTAAAACAGTTAATAACTTAATAGTAATAATAGCATTAAGAATAGACAGTCAATTCTAAATGCCTAATATTTTATAATTAATTAATTTAATTGAAAACCGTGGCATTTTTATATGTATGTCGACAGAGTACTTGCTAATAATAACTGTGCTAGTAATGCTATAGATGTATCTCTAGCATATCCTTTTGGCGGGCAATATTTGCGATTTCATCCATTTTGTTAGAAGCATGGGGTCAGCATGCAATTTGTGATTACGTCAGCAATTCCAATTTGCCCCGGTCCACGCACTGCTATACAATGAAAAGTCAAACAATGCATCTGCCACAAATCAACTGCTCAGATAGACCAACCAATACTTTCTCTTAAATCCTTCCACACCCAATAAAACACCCGCTTACCCATTGCAATACCTACACGGGATGAGTAATTAACCTAACTTCCAATCTTGATACCTTCTAGAGAGAAGAGTGATTTTTTAACGACCACGTTTCGTAATTATCATGATGAGCTTGACATTAACATCATCATCCTCTTAATCATAGCGATTGGACCACAATATTTTTACCAACTTATATTCCGGTAATATCAGTAAATTTAATTTGACAATGAAAATTTTTATGATAAAAATTACTCTTTAAAATGTTACATTAAAAATCATAATTATTTCTCTTTAAATTATTAGATTAATTAAAATTTAAAATATAAGTAATATTTTATAAACTACGTAATTAAATGAATCACTTCACAGTTCAAAATTAAACAATCACTTTATGAATTTTCAATTATGTTAAATAAATTATTTATACATTTAAACAATCACTTAACACGTGAAAGACAATTAAAATATATATGTATATATATGTATAAAAAGAAAAGATAGTTAAAGCTTATAGCAGCGGGATACGTACGTTTTAAAGAAAAGAGAAAGCAAGAAGGATGTTCCTATAAAAAGGGATCGCTGGGCTGCATAAGTATATCGATCCCTGTCCACTAAGGAAGCGTCAACTGCTTTCTCTCTCTAGAAAAAAATCCAAAAAACTCATTTAAACAAAAGGAAAGCCTTTTGAAACTGCTTCACACTCGACCTCTTCTTCAATTCAGCTCGATTCAATGGCTACCAAACTCTATATTGTGTATGTCTCTCTCTGTCTCTCTCTCTCTCTTTATCTTTCTTTACATACATACCATTTATTCACATGCGCTTTTTTATTCTCATTTTCTTCTTCTTTTATTTTTCTGATTTCAATTTCTCAATTTGAGCTTCTTAATTTTTAGTTTTTAATAGATATCTTATCGGTTTATTTGCCTATTTTTCCTCCTTTCCTTTTTCTGGGATGGGGTTTTTTTCCCCAGTTTTGAAGTATCAGATGTTGCCCTTTTTCTTCTTTTTTTTTTGCCTTTTTTGCTTTTCTTGTGGAAGCTGAAGATCTATTTTTGGATGCTTAGAAAATGTGGAGTAGGAAGCTGGTTTAGTAATTCAGCCTGTCACTTATTCATGATTGAACATAAGTTAATTTTCTTTGCCTTTAATCTTGCACTGATCAGGTCAGTGGCCTGTGATTCATGTCGCTAATAATGCTTACAAAATCTCTAATCTCCGTGCAAAGAAATGCACGCAATTACAAACTTCTAGTAGCTGTTTTCTTGGTAGTGTTTTCTCGTTGTTTAAGCTTTTCATGCAAGGATCTCAATGTCTTCCATTCCATCAATTATCAATAAGAATAACTGTTGTTGAAGCCCTGAAAAACTGAAAGGAATAAACTGAAATTAAGGTTCCAAGGACTATTAAAATTGATTCAGATTTGTAATGAAAAAACTAGTCATACTTTTTTAAGTAAAGACAATAGTGTAGTTCTGTTGCTTATTTCTAGATTCTTGTATTACAATTTGCACTTCCCGGAGTAAGATTTGATTAGTTATCAAAGCCTGCAATTTTCTTGGATTACCTTTTGATCTTTTGCAAACATTTTGTTTCTTTTACAGGTACTATTCCATGTATGGACATGTGGAGAAACTTGCAGAAGAAATCAAGAAAGGGGCCGCATCCATTGAAGGTGTTGAGCCCAAATTATGGCAGGTAAGGAAATTCATGCTTATAATGATGTTGAACTACTTGATTTGCTTGAGTCCTCTGAGGTTCCCAATTGCCAATAGATGCCACTGTATGCAAGAAAATATTGTAACTAAAATAGAATCAGAACCTCAATATAGTGAGTCCTTCAATTAAGGGATGAATGGTTGCCTTCTTGTCAAGTGATGAGGTGGTTTATTGCTATTTCTCTTTCTGTCACAGATTGGACTATTTTGCCTAACTTTTGGCATAATGTTCTAAATCTTGTTTTCTATGTTTTCCTGCTTAGATGCAGTTTTGGCCTGTATCTTTCAAAATTATATCTCGACTATGTTTTGTTTACAGGGTTTATTCTTTTTCCCCTTTCTGTGATCAGATGTCTCAACCGCTGTCTTAATTTTAGTTTCATATGCAGTTGCATTGTACATGAAGTTATGGTTTTGCATCCTATTTGTTGACTTCAGTTTCATGAAATGTTATGTTCGTTGTGTAGGCTTCTATATAGTACTTCTGTTTAATTGTTTTTCTAACGTTTACTATTAAATTCATTAAAATGCTACTGATAATTATATCTGATCGTGTCTTGTGAACTCATTACTGAGTCCTCTCCAAGTCTGCTATCGTGTTAGTGTTCAATCTGGAATTTAAGACACTGATCCCTGAACTGTTCATTTTTGTGAAACAGGTTCCTGAGACTCTGCCAGAAGAGGTGCTGTCGAAAATGAGTGCACCACCAAAGAGTGATGTGCCAATCATTACACCTCACGATCTTTCTGAGGCTGATGGTTTTGTTTTTGGCTTCCCAACAAGGTTTGGCATGATGGCTGCTCAATTTAAAGCATTCTTGGATGCAACTGGAGGTCTATGGAGATCACAGCAGCTTGCAGGCAAGCCTGCTGGAATCTTTTTTAGCACCGGATCACAAGGGGGTGGACAGGAGACTACAGCGTAGGTTCCCATTGCTTGCTTAGTCACTCATTTGGGGAAGAATATCAATTTTCTTATGAAAGTTTTGAAATTGGCACAGGTTGACAGCTGTCACACAGCTTGTTCACCACGGCATGATATTTGTTCCTATTGGTTACACATTTGGCGCTGGCATGTTTGAGATGGAGAAAGTGAAAGGTGGAAGTCCGTATGGTGCAGGAACTTTTGCTGGGGATGGTTCAAGACAACCAACTGAGCTTGAACTGGAGCAGGCTTTCCACCAGGGGAAGTATTTAGCAACCATCACAAAGAAGCTCAAGGGAACTGCCTAGATTCAGTTGATTACCGCAACAAATTTCAGTCTTCATTTTCTTTTTTTTTAAAATTCTACAGGATATGCTCTTGTGGAAAATAATACCTCCATACTTGCTTGCCTCGTGTCTATGTCATTTACAGTAATATTTTGATCTCTATATGATTCCAGGCTGTTTGTTTCCTTTTTCTGTGCCATGTGTCTGTAATATGATGATAATAAAAGATGATTTTGGTCTTCTTCCCGGTGTCTGCCGTTTTAGGCCGATTTATCCAGTAAGATTTATCTTACATTTCTGAGCGAAATGCGGATGCGAGGGTCTGAATCTGAAACCTGGGTTAGGTAACCGCCCCGTGCTTAAGCAGAGCGTGTAACTGTTGACTATGATTTTTTTTTTCTGATTTGGAAACTTACAACTTGTTATCATTGCGCTTGGTCTTGACCTGACTTTGATGAGTGGGGGAGTATTTAGGAATTCAAGATATTCTCATTGCACCTTTTGAACATGCAGGCAGACGTCACTCGACTTCTCAATGCCCCTATGTTATTCTCAACACCCCAGTACCGTGAATTCAGGCTAATCACAATTTTCCATTTCATCTTTCTGCTAAAAGCATAATCACAAATCTTTTATTCCTGGACAACAAAAACAGAAAGTAAAAAATGGTCACTTGCACATACGCAACAATGGCACGGCAAGAGTTTAAATTTCTTGATCTACGGCATTTATATAGCGTTTATTAAAGTATAATTTTAATAATTTAAATGTAATAATATTTCTTTTAGCAAATATATCCTGAATTCTGCTAGGCATTGCTTAATGATTTCAGTATTTTCTTATTCATAATGATATTCTTATGTTTTTAATTTTGTGGAGTTAGATTTAATTATTTTTGTAATGATAAGATCGACCATAACAATATATATGTCTATATAGATATATTAGGACATGAATTCTTTATTGGTCTGTAAAATAAACTAAGAAGATGATGAATTGGTTAAATTTTTATAATCTTTAAAATTTAATCAAGTGATAACCGAGTCTATGTGAATATTATGTTAACAAATAATTAGTTCAATTGTAAAGACTTAAATAAATATAATTTGCAAGCGACGAAAATTAATTTATAATGATGTAGTCAATTATTTAACCTTCATCAGGTCCTTTAACTTGTTTTTAGAACAAATTTATTATAGTCTTCTTTCAATTGGTGAATAATAACTTCCTTTCACAAGACTACAGAGAGACGAGCTATCTAATTTGGAAACTTAAACACCTGTTATCATGGAGCTAGGCTTTGACTTTGAACCTCATGAGTAGACTTTACCGTGTTACTCTGTTAGCGTTATAAGAATTCAAGCTAATTGCATTATGCGCCTCAACATATCATTGGACCTGGCTATATTTACGAAAACCCCTCTGTTATTGTCACCATTTCAACCAAACCCTACGTTTCGAACGCCCATAGTTGGTCTCCAGCAATTCATGCGAATTACAGTTACAATTTCATCTTACTGGCAAATGGCACATTTTGCATTCCTCTTCAGAAAGTAGACAAAACAACAAAAAGAAACATAAAGAGTGAAAGACGATCACTTGCTCATGCGGAACAATCGCAGGACTAGAGTTGAAATTTCTCGATTCAAAGGGTTCTAAAGATCATTTACTAAAGTACAATTTATAATAAGTTAATTATAATATTACTATTGAAAAATTAGAACTCGATCGCAACAAAAATTTTAACAATTTTTAAAAAATTAAAATCACTTTAATCGTATAGAATTATTAATTCATATATACAATAAAGTATAAATTAAAAATATATCTTATTATAAATTTTTATTTTATTTTTTGGAGTTCCCATCATATGTAGCCATCATGATTGTATAAGTATTCGACTTGTAATAATATTCAATTGAATGAATAGAGAAAACTCTACAATAAGTCATAAATGCTAACTCCAATATAACTTATGTATGTTTCTAATAAGATTTAGACTTTTTAATAATTTAATTAAAATATAATTCTAATTTTAATTAAAATTTAATTATAATTAAAATTAATTGTATGTAAATATTAATTAGATCTAAATAAAATTTAATATTTGATATTAGTCTTTATTTATAAAAAACTTACTCTAGGCCTTTAAAATTTTCAAACTTTACATTCACGTTTAACTTAAGTAAATTAATTTTTCAATCGTTCTTTTTATATTATTCATTAAGTTTCAAGATTAATATATAACAATATGTCATGATCACTAAAATATTATAAATATTGAAATATTTTTATTAACCTTTTTATTCATGACATTTTGATATAACTCAATCCTTTTGTCATACAATATTCCAATTAAACATAGTATATTGAATATACTCTAATTGAGTCCTATTATATTAGTTTTTTATCATTAATAATTAATTATTTTAGTGACATTTGAAAATTATTTTCATACTCCTACCTTGGTAAATACTTTCTCAAATCAATAATAATTAAGAGCAATGAAACATCTTTTATAAGTATTTTAGAATGATGAATTCTTTATTGATCATTCACTGCTTTATTATAATTCATGGGAATAATAAACAAAGAAGTGACTAACTTTTTGAAATTTCTTCAGTTAAGTGACAACTCTTTAAAAATTTTCAATTAAGTGATCAATCTTTAAAAAGTCGATCAATTAAGATACAAATTTTAATGTTGTTAGATTCATACTGATGTGATAAACGGACTTACCATATAGTCATCAACGTGGTAAAACTATCACATCAAATTCCACGTATATATTATTCCATCTTTAAAAGTTTTTTAATTCCATGAGTAACCTTTTAAAAATTTTTAATTTAGTAACCAATTTTATAAAATTTGTTCAAATTAAATCAAATTTAATTTTTTTAATAAAAATTACAAATGATTAATACACCAATATTTTTATTGGAAAGTAATGTATAATGATTTCTAAGTTTAGTTAACAAATATATAATTTATTACTTCAAAAAATTGAAAACTATTTTATTGAAATAAAATATATTTTAAATATATTTTAATTATTAAATATTTTTTTAATAAATTTCAATTTAAATTACATTTTTATAAATA
>JAOXYD010000136.1:26084944-26110804 GCA_028565735.1 Pinacopodium congolense | reverse complement strand
GTTGAACACCCAAGCCAATTCAAAACAATGAGATGTGCAAAAGTGAATGCCAAAAAGATAACAAACAACTTAATAAAACACATAACAAGCAAAAGATAAAGAGAAAATGGAAGAGAGAGAGACACAATATTTTATAAAAGTTCACCTACCCCACAGATAGGCTACATCTTCTCTCCAACTACTTGTAGGATATCATTCTTTACTAATTAAAGAAAAAAAATTACAATTTTTTTATTCAAAGAGAAGCCTTTACAACTCAATCTTTTTCTAGGCAAAGAAAAGTCTTTACAACCCAATCTTTTCCTAGGAAAAGAAGAGTCTTTACAATCTTTATACAGCAAAGAGGAGCCTTCACACTCTTTATATCACAAAGAGAAGCCTTGACACACTTAACCAATCCAACAATGCAAATCATCCCTTTTTAAGCAACGAAGGACGCTTATGAATGTATTTCACTTAAGGAATAATTAAGCCAAGGGCTTCAATTCTTTCACTAATGAAATGAATCATCAAAACAACCAACGAAAGCTAAAAAAAACTTGATATGGCAGATTTGATGCACACATTAATTTGTACGATAATGAAACATGTTCTGAAATATTCCTTTAGTCCAAATATGGACAAATTTAATAGATAAGAAAAGTAATAATTCCAAATAGTCAAATAAGCCTAAAAAATTTCTTTAAATAACCAATGAAATTCTTGAAGACTTTAAAAAAATATCAAAATATAATTTGGAAGTAAATAATTCAGATTTAGATGCTCAAATATATGAATGAAAGTAAGTGCATGAAATCTAGATAGATTGATGTAGTCTATAAACTTAGACCCTAAATAAAAGCAATAAATGCTCAAAATCAAACAAAAATACCTAGATAATCCAAATATGATAACGAAACTAACAATAGCACAGTTGCACACATAAAACTAATTTGTATAATCAAAAAATGTAGTTCACTCGAGACTAGAAAAATAGTGACATTTTGGGTGTGTCCGGAAATTTTTTTAAAAACAAATCAAATAACGTTAAAACGATTCGGAAAAAAAAATTACATCCCTCTAGGACATGTGTAAAATCATAAAGTAATTTTCTAAAATTTTAGAAACTAATTAAAATGTCAAAAAATATACTGAAGACTATGATAGAAAATTCTGGACAGTTTCGATACTACTGAAATGAACAGGCTTGAAACCTAAGAAATATTCTTCCTAAAAGTGGAAAAAAATCATACAACCTCTAAAAACCTTAGCAAACCGAAATTCACAATATCATAATTTTTTAAACAGATTTATGTATCAAGAATCAATTTACAATCCAGACCATGACAAATAGAACATGTTTCAATACAGTTGAGAGATAAGGCTCTAACCTATCAAAATAATAAGCTTAAAAATCAAAACTATGATTAACCAAACTCATAAACACTTATTCTAATAGAGAATAGCAATCTTACAATAAAAACAATCAGATAGATGATGATAAGGATGAGAAATAACAAAATAGTGTAAATGGTGGCAGCTTAAAGAGATGGAAGAAGTTAGCATATCAATCTTGTTATGAGAGCATGAAAACATGAGTTGAGGGACTTGAGAGGTCTAGGAGAATGTTAGGTATGGTTTTGTGGCTGCACTCTATTTTTCTTAGATGCTTTAGGGTTTTTATTGAATTAATTTTAAATAAGGAAATAAGTAATTCTAAATAAGGAAGTAAGTAGCCATTGGAGGAGGACCTATACCAACTTTAAGCAAATCCAACGAATTTAAGATATTATTCTAGCATAAAATAGGACTTTAAACAAGTCTTAGGACACAATTTGTGACCATGTAACAAATCAACATGATTTAATTAACTTCAAAAAATGGATTTGCTATGAATTTAAATTTTATGCAATTTAGGAGTGACTACATGCAATGCATGATCAATGTTGAGCCCCTAGGTCAATTGGATAATAATTTAAACCTACAATCATATGCAAGACACCCTAACTAAGGTCTTGTAGCTTTAATATCTCTTGTTCTTCCTTTAGCTTCATTTTAGCCCTTCAAACTTTAAGTTTTACACATGGAATCATCTTAGAATTTCACTATGCAAGCTCAAATCATTAATAGTAATTATGTTTTTTTATTATTAAAACTAAGATTGGAACCTCTTAGGTTTAACATAAAATTTTATGGGGTGTAAAAACATTATATGAGGAATCGACATACCAAATGGCTAGAGGTATGTAGGAGGAGTTAGAGAAAAAAAGGTGAAGAGGGGCAGAATTTGTCGACCAACCAGTGTTTAGGGTGTTTTCCAATAAGCTATATGGAGATTGACTCTAGAACACCATATAGCTTTTTTCAAAGGCTGTATAATTACAAAAAATAATGTCTTCCACCAAAATTAAGGGCAAACTTTCCATTCACTTCCAAATAAACCTCAAAAACTATGGAGACGTATTTAAAGTCAAAAGGGAACAGATGGTGGTCACTTTTGGCTCTCAACTTTGAGTAGCCTCTTTCCTCTTGCATTTTCTTAGGGTTTTAAGTTTATTTTACTTGTCTTTCCTTGTTAATTTGATTATTACTATTAGAATAAGTGTTTAGGTTTTGTTTCCTTTTTGTTTTTTATGGCTCTACTGCTGCTTTTCTATTTTTGTCAATTTATTTATGTAATTAGTCTGGGTTTTGTTAGAATTCTTTTTAAACCTTTGATTTTGTTAGTTTAATGTTAATCTCTTATTTTTCTAGCCTTGAGTTTATTTATTTCTTTATGATTTCTGTGTTTTTCAGTTTTGTTTGTTTTCATTTCAGATTGGGTTTGTGTTAATTTCGTTATATCAAATTAGGTTTTCCTTGGGTTGAAGATAGTTGATGGCTAATTGGGTTATAATTATGAGATTGGAGTTGGAATTTGAATGGGCATTGTGATTTATGATAGGATTGAATTAAAATTTTGATTTAATGACTGGAATTAGGGATTTATTCATAGGATTGGCTATCATAGGTGTAATTTCTAGTTTAATTACTAAGTTTTATCTTTTGATATGTAATTGTCATTAGTAAAAACCATAAGTAGTAATAGTTTATGTGATTTTGTAGGTAAACTTAGTCAACTTAGCCTAGGATTCCAATTCTCTAAGTTACACAATCTGAACTTTTGAAATTGTGGCTTAGGTTAGTCATTCCATAATGTCTGATGCTATCGAACAATTAAATTTAGAGACCTTTCTCTAGGTTATCGCACGATTAGGGGAAATTTTTCTATCGTATAGGATTTATATAAAACCAGGGGAGCTTAAGATGCAAGAGATTATTTGCGTCTATAGGTTAGTATCTTAGGCATAATACAATTTTTATGATTTTGATGATTGTTTATAATGCATAAATCTGAAAAATATCTTCTGCCTAATTTTTTGTATTTTTTATTAGTTTCTTATCTTGATGTGTTATATGTTTGTTTTTATTCTGCGTTCATGTTTATTTGTTTAGATTTCATTAGTTACCTTTTGTATTTTTTTAATTTCACAAAAATTTTAGGGGGTTTTCTTTTCTTTTTATTTTATTTAGCACAACATTAGAAATATCTTTGAATTATCTCTAGCTAGCCATGGATTCAACTCTATCTCACCTCACTGCATAATTAGGTAGTTAGGAATTTATTATTTGATAATTTGTGACAAGCTATCACTCATACAATTGGCAGAACAATCCATCAAAAGTTCATTTGGAATAGTGGAAGATGTCTTGGTAATAGTAGATGAATTTATCATTTCAATTGATTTTGTTGTGATGGATTTTGAAGGGTATAGGAATTATCTTTTGATTTTAAGTAGGCCATTTATGGATATTATTAGAGCATTAGTAGATGTACATAAAGGAAAGTTAGTTTTGAGAATTATAGATGAGAAAGTGACTTTTAGCATGAGCAAATCTTTAAAAATACTAGTGGAGAGCCCTTTTTGTATGAAAATTTATATGTGGATGGATGCATTAGGGATGCAGAAGAGGAAGTTAAGGAAAGGTTGGAAGTGCGAGGAGATGAAAGTTTGAACTAAGAGAAGTTGGGTGAGGAGATTAAGTAAGAAACATTAAAGAGAACTCAAACTCCCATACCACCTTCCATAATGAAGCCACCCATGCCAGAATTGAAACCTTTAACTTCATATCTTAGATACACTTTCCTAGGTAAGGATCACAACTTACCTATCATTATATCCAACCAACTTAACTTGGAAAAAGAGGTTGTGAAGAAGGAAGTTGAAAAGCTTTTAGATGAGGGCATCATTTATCCAATTTCAGATAATGAGTGGGTGAGTCCAATTCAATGTGTACCTAAGAAGGGAGGCATGATAGTGATTGAGAATGAGGAAGGAGAAAAGATTTCTACAAAGACCATCATCGGTTAGAGAGTATGTATAAATTATATGAAGCTTAATTTGGCCACCAAGAAAGATCATTTTTCTTTACCTTTTGTAGACCAAATAATTAATAAAATGGTGGGGCATGCCTTTTATTACTTCCTTGATGGGTATTCAGGTTATAATCAAGTATTCATCTACCAGAGGACTAAGAGAAGATGAACTTCACTTGCCCTTGTAAGACTTTTACATATCAGAGGATTCCCTTTGGTCTTTATAATGCACCTGTCACTTTCTAAAGGTGCGTGATGGCCACCTTTGTGGACATGAAAGAAGACATCGTGGTGGTATTTATGGATGAATTTTCAGTTTTTGGAGATTTTTTTCTACCATTACTTATTTAATTTGGATAGAATTCTCCAAAGATGTGCGAAGTTCCATTTGGTTTTGAATTGGGAGAAGTGTCATCTCATGGTCCAAGAAGGAGTTGTCTTATATCATAAAATCTCATACAAAGGGATTGAAGTGAATCACGCCAAGACTGAAGTTATTGAGAAGCTCCCACCTCTCACTATCATCAAGGGCATCCGAGCATTCCTCATCTATGCTGGATTATTTTTACAATTTATTAAGGATTTTTCCCTCATTGTTAAACTCTTGACTAATTTTTTTATTAAAGATATGTTTTTCAAGTTTGATATTAATTGTTTACATGCTTTTGACAGGTTAAAGAACACTCACATCTAGATTGTTCATTGCCTTTCGAAATCATATGTGATGCAAGTGATCATGTCATTAGATGTGTGTTTGGATAAACGAAGGAGAAGAAGCTACATGCCATTTACTATGCAAGCAAGACTTTAATTGGGGCACAATTGAACTATGCCATTATTGAGAAGGAATTGCTTACGACGGTATTTGCTTATGAAAATTTTTTTTTATATCTTTTAGGTGCTTAAAGGTCAAATAAAGGTTAATTCGATGGGTCCTTTTGTTGTAAGAGTTTAATATTGAAATCAGAGATAAGAAAGGAGCAGAAAATGTAGTGGCAGATCACTTATCAAGGCTTAAAGGAGGGGATCACCAAGGAGAAGAGGAAATTAAAGAACATTTCCTGAAAGAAGCTTTAATGATGGTAATCAATCATTTTCTTCCATGGTTTTTCGACATTTATCTTGCAGGTGGTATTCTTCTCCCTAATTTGTCATACTAATAAAGCAAGTTTTTCTTATTTCAATGTACTCCTTATATATGGGATGAACCTATGTTAAATAAGATATGTACTAATAGTTTGATTAGTAGGAATGTTCTTAAAGAAAAAATACTTGAAGTTCTAATCAAATGTCATAGCTCACTCTATGTAAGGCATTATAAAACGAATAAGACGGCATCTTACATATTGGGATGCAGATTCTATTGTCCAAACTTATTCAAGGATGATAGAGAATTTATGTTACATTGTGATAGGTCCCACAGAGTGGAAAACGTTTTAAGAAAGGATAAAACACCACTATTCATCATCATAGAGGTTGAAATGTTCGATGTTTGGGACTTTAATTTTTTGTAAAAGAAATGCTTGAAATTCTAATTGAATGCCATAGCTTACTTTATGCAAGGCACTATAGAGAAAATAAGACCATGTCTTACATATTGAAATGCAGATTCTATTAGCGAAACTTGTTCAATTATGCTAGAGAGTTTGTGTTACATTATGATAAATGTCAAGGAGTGGGAAACATTTCAATAAAGGATGAGATAACACTCTCTAACATTATGGAGGTTCAATATTTGGGACTTGAATTTCATGGGGCCTTTTCCATCTTCTTTAGGTAACTCCTATATCTTAGTGAGTGTTAATTATGTTTGTAAGTGGGATGAGGCAATAACTACTCCAAATAATGATGGCAACATAGTTCAATAGCTTATCAAGAAGATATTTAATAAATTTGGAGTGCCTGGAGCCATTATAAGTGATGGAGGAGCTTACTTTTGCAATAAACCTCTTGATGCACTTTTTAAAAGGTATAGAGTTCTCCACCATCTTAAAAAAAGTGGTCAAGTAGAGGTGGTGAATAAAGACTTGAAAAGAATTTTGGAGAAGGTAGTGAGCAATTCAAGGAAAGATTGGACATTCAAGTTGGATGATACAATGTCACATACTGGACCACTTTTAAGACCCTATAGGTACGAATCCTTATCTACTTATGTATGGTAAAGCTTGTCACTTTCCTTTAGAGTTGGAACATTAGGCTTATTGGGCAATTAGAAAGTTAAACTTTAATTCAAGGCTGACCGATGAGAAAAGGTTTTTGCAACTTGATAAGTTAGAGGAGCTTAGGCATAATGCTTATTAGAACTCCAAGTTGTATAAGGAGAGAGTGAAGAAGTGGCATAATGAACACATCAATAGGAAGGGGTTTAAAGTTGGAGATTTAGTGTTGCTATTCAATTTAAGACTTAGATTGTTTTTAAGTAAGCTAAAATCAAGATGGAGTGGTCCATTAAATCATTCAAGTATTCGATAATCGAGCTCTTGAATTGGATAATGAAAAGAAAGAAACATTCAAGGTCAATGGACATAGGTGCAAGCACTACTTTGGAGGTATAATTCCTTAAGAAAGGGAAGTTATTTCTTTCCTTTCACTCACTCATCCATGATTAAACTAATGGTCAAGCTAATGACCTTAACTTGGTATGTTTGCTTTTCATTTACTTGTCTATGTTAAATCTTGTGTGTTTAGTTTTAAGTTAGTTTTCATTTGATTTAATTTGATTTTGGTTTTAATTTGGTCTGGTTATGAGTACTCTTTAGTATTTATTAAACTAAAAAAATCAGACTATGGGTATTATGATCGTGACCAAATAAGTCAAAATCATGACCTAAAGTGGAGTCATGATCATGACTTCCCTAGTCACGATCGTGACCACACACACCCTTTAAACAAAACTGACCCCCTCCTCTTTATTTCTTCTTCTTCTTCACTTCTCCACTTCTCTCATCACCACCACCTCTCCCTCACTTTAAACTCCCTCTTCCTATAATTTTCTCAATATAATCTTAGGTTTTATTCAAGGTTTTCACATTATTTACTCATTTTCCCAGAATTTCTCTTCAAAATTCATTTTTTTAACCCTTAATTTAGAAAGTCTTTCTTTTTTTTTCCACTTAGATTTCTCTCTCTTAATAATTTTTCAAGATTTTGTAACGTCAATAACCAAGCAAATTGTTAGGAAGAACTCTAACTCCCAAAATCTAGAGCAAGCATCTGGTAGCGAGAGAGTTTGGTGCCCCTTCTCAATTTTAACATGAGATGAAGGTAAAAGGTTCCTCATTATTAAAACTCAATCTCTAGTTGCTCCCAAATTTTTTGATTTTGCCTTACTGAATAGATTAGGATTCACATAAAAAATTGACCAATTGAGCAAAAACACGAATTAGGAACAATTAATTCGTTGTAACTATGCTATTATTTAGGAGTTCGCACTTGAATTTTTCATAACCCTTCAATATGAACAAAATACCTTGGATAAATTTATCTTTTGGTTGCGAGTAGAGTCATAGACGTTGGAATATAATGTGATGTCCTATATTATTGGCTTTTCCCAACCCAACTTCATAATAAGCATCCCGATTTTAATGGTAATTCATATTGTAAGTAAGTCACTACATTTGATGTGTTTAATATCAGAAATGTTCTCAACTCCCTAATTTGAAGCCATGAACATCTTGCTAGGTTGATCTGGCATCACTTTTTACCTCAAATAAATTAATCAATTAACATTCAATTTAAATCAAATACCAAATCAAATTATCGGTAGTGTACTGGTCATAACTAATAAAGTAGAGCACATTTAAGACTTCGAATATCAAACCCACAGAGAGAATGTGTATTGGTGACTACTAAGGCAATTAGATCACAATTATCTAAGGAAACCAAAGGCTTAAAACTAAAGGGTTAGACTGACTCAAGACAAACTAAAAACACTTAAAAACTTTCCAACTTTGTAATTAAATTCCAAATTGTCTAAGGATTACAAAATGATTAAATTGCTAAGGACTAAGCTTCAAATGACTTAAGTAAGTTATGACTTGTTAGAATCTCTTATCTAAGGCCTTCACTAATTCAAGACAATCTATAGTTAAGTCATTATCTTTTCTCTAACCATCCTCAATTAATGTTTGGTTATTTCATCAATTAATAGGCATTAGGCTTAAAGTTCAAGAAGTTCTAATCCTAAATTTCATTTATGATTAGTGCTCTCATGATAACCAAGGTAGATTTATTAGATCCAAGGATTAAATAATATTGTTTACAGATTTTTCCAATGATTTAGGTAGAGATTGTCATATCCTAAACCATCTTTAATCATATCTTAAGTGGCTAACCTAAAACAAGCATTAAACACTTACATAAACAAAGATCATAATCCATACTTATGTTAATCATGCACTTAAGACATTCAAGAACCTGTCCAAAGATATAAATTAGCTCAAAACATCACAAGCATACAAGAAATTTAGATTAAAATCAAAATAGCCCATGTTCTTGCACAAATATGAACAAAGATATGAAATAAGGAAAAGAAGGGGTTTATATTTCACCAAATAATGATACAAAGTGTTAGGAAACCTCTAATCACCTTAAAAAATTATTGACAATCCTTAAAACAACTTGTATTTATAATCACAGAAGTTGGAAAAGAGAAAAGAAAAGAAAACCCTAAGAACTACCTAAGGAAGAGAGAAAGGGAGGTTTGATCTAAATTCCCCTCTCAAATCCAGCGCTAACTTCTGCAAATTTGGTTCCCAAACCTTCATTTATATGTTAGGAGCAAATGGACACAAGTTGGGCAAGTTTAGCACAAGTTGGAGCAATTTGGAGCTGAAAAATGCAAGACTGCACACTTAAACGACACTTGATTGGAGTTAAATGGCGGGTTAAGAATGCCACTGCTTAAGTCTCTAAATCTCGAGTAAAATGATGCCTAACTGAGTAAAATGGAGGGCCGGTTGAGATGCCATTTTAGTCCTAATTTATGACTTTTCTTGCCTTTTCTCAGATTTTCTTGATGTATTGACTTCCAATTACAATGTTAAACATTTATAAATATAATTAAGCACTTTAACAACAAATTGGAGCAATTGTACATTAATTTGGCATAAAATGGATAGAAAAATACATTGAAATCATTGCCTAACAACTCCCCCACACTTGCCCTCAAGAAAATCATTCAATAATCAAGTTCAACATGACCTATAAGCTAAGGAAAACTTGCTCAATTCATCAAACATGATCAATAGACCAATTTCCTTAGGTTTTCAAACATTATGCACTTAAAACATGGTATATGGCCAATTAAACATATTAAGTCATAAACAATCTTAAATTACTTCATATTCCTTCAAATTCAATCCAAATCACATGCCAAAGTCCATGAACAAAATGAATAGTGCTAAAACAAATGTATCATCTTTCAAAATCATCAAACTTCCTTTATTGCTTAAAAGCAAAACCTAAACCAAAAATGTGAGTTTGTAAGCTTAGTTGAGAAGTTACTCAATCTTTCGTACTCAAAGGTGAACATTTTGTCGTTAACAACCCCTAGCTTACCGGATTGAGTCACCTTTCATCAAATGGCTTTGCCTACTCATAAACTTCAACCAAGCGGTTAGAAGTCAATGGAGTGTAAAACTTACTTATTCCAACTCTCTCTCTCTCTTTTTCACTTTTTCTTTTTTTTTTCTTTGCATTTTTAATTTTTTGTCTCTTTTTCTTTCTTTCTTTTTCAAAAAACTAAAGTAAGATGAAGATATCATTCAAAAGAAGGCACATTCTACTTTAATACCATACAGTTTAAAAATGGAATTCATAATGATCAAAAGGCATCATCATCCAAAACATGAATCAGTTTAAAACCATTTAATCATTAACATACTTAATCAATCACATAACATCTCAAAGGGGCATACTAAATGAAAACAAAAGGAAAATTTTCCAAAAATATGCATTAAAATCGAAAGGTTTTTTCTACAAATCATAGATTATGTTGAAAAAGATGATAAATTGACATGATTAAAGACAAATAAAACATAAGTGTGGAATAACTTAAATCTTCTAATCCCTCCCCCACACTAAAATTGAACATTGTCCTCAATGTTCTAAAACTAATAAAATACAAAAATGAGGGGAAAAGGGAAAGAAAGCACCCGAACAAAATAAGTGATTGTCTTGAATCTTCTAAAATGATTAAAGCTCTTAATTAAGTGAATTCCATGAGATCATTTGTTATTGTTATGTTCAAGCCTTAATCCTTTATGAGCTTATGTGTTTTGCATTGTGAAGATATGTTTTATCTGCCTTACAGTTAAAATTTTTGTTTGAGGACAAGCAAAGGTTTAAATGTAGGGATCTTGATAAGTGTGATTTAGTTTATGTTTTTTCAGTTGGTTAGTATGTGCTTTTATATGTTTATGTTGTGTTTAGGACTCAATTTGATGTCCTTTTTTTTCTAAGTGTTTTAGTGTTGATTTTAGGTAAGATATTGGTCTTATTTATACAAGTATTGAATGAAGTTCTACATGATCTAGAAGGAGGGAGTAAAGTTAAAGTCAAAAGTAAAAAGTAAAAAAAAAAAAGAGTCATGAATGTGATTCACAGGAGTCACTTGTGTGACTCCATTAAATAGTAAAAGGGGGGGGGTCGTGGCCATGACTCCTTCAATACACTCAAGTGGGTCGTGATTGTGACCCCCAAAGTAACAATCATGACCATCCCAAATTTTGGTATATGTGATCTCTTTATAGTTTTTGACATATTGAGACATATATAAGGGCATAAAACCCTAAAAACTTCCAAAACTTTGTCTGAAACTTACCCTGTACAACAAGAAATAGGTTTTCAAAACTTCTAAGGGAAGAAATTAAGATCATTCATAAAAAATTTTAAAAGTTCACCACTTTTCCAGATTTTTTAGCTTAAGGAGTGAAGTGAATAGTTCAAACTTGTTTTTGTTTCTTTTCATTCTTCTCAGTTATGTTCTGTTTTATGAAGAATATGATTGTTGTTGAACTTATTTATTTCATGAGTGGCTAAACTTATTGTAGGAATTGCTCTTTGAACTATTTATGAACTCTTATTTGTTGATTTAATAAATTAATATTTATAGTATTACTGTGTTTATACCTTACAATAAATCGAGAGAATGAGTTTGGTAATCTATGTTAAGTGTACAATGAGATTTGGCATTTAATAGACCCATAAATATCATATTTATTAATTGATTAGAGAGTAATCTCAATTGGTTAATAGATTGCCTATAGGATTAGTTCACATCTATTTAAATTTCTAGGAAAGGCTTTGTAGATTGAGAGATTGCAAGGTTAATCTTATGTTATTTGACTAGGGAAACTTAGATACACCTTGAGAGAGTGTGACTAAAACATAAGAAATCTTATGCCAAACATAAAAATTCTAGAGATAGAAAACCTTGCACTCAGTATCCTTCTAACATTTATATCTTAAATTTGACAAATAATGGTGAATTAGAAAGTTATAAAAAAAAGCCATGAAAGTTGACTATAAGAAAGATTGGGATGAAACTATTTAAGATGAAATTGTCTTTACATAAGAATCATACCTTTCAGTTCGTGAAGATACCTAAGGATAAGACTATTTTGAAAAATAAGTAGGTACATAAAATTAAGCATGAAGAGTATTCTTCACGACTATGATATAAAACTAGACTAGTTGCTAAGGGATTCAGTCAAAAGAAATGTATTAATTTTGATGAAATTTTCTCCTATTATTATAATATCTTCCATTCATATTATGCTTGGTCTAGTAACAAGCGTTGTTTTAGAGGTTAAGAAAATAAATATAAGAACATTCCTATATAAAAATTTAGAAAAAGAGAACTATATAGAGTAATTAGAAGGTTTTGAGATAAAAGGGAAAGAAAATCATGTTTGCAAGCTAAAGAAGAGTTTATATGGCTTGAAATAGATACCAAGATAATGGTGTAAGAAGTTTGAGTCAGTGACATACGAGTAAGGCTATAAGAAGACTACTTCAGACTAATGGGCGTTTTATAAAAAAATCTTTGATGATGATTTTATTATTCTTTTATTATATATGGATGATCTGTTGATTTTTGGTAAAAATGCTTTAAGGATTGATCATTTAAAAAGACAGTTAAACAAGTCTTTTGTTATGAACGACTTAGGGTTAAAAAAATAAATCTTTAGTATAAGGATTATTCGAGATAGGAAAATAAAAAAATTTATGGTTATCTTAAGAGAAATACAAAGAGAAGATGCTTCAAAGGTTTAACATGGACAATGCTAAAGTGATTAGTTTCCCTCTTACTAATCACTTTATATTAAATACTAAGTAAAGTCCTTTTACCGATGAAGAGAAGACAAATATATAGCAAGTTCCCTATGTTTCAACAATTGGTGGTTTAATGTATGCTATAATGTGAGGCTGAATATTACTCGTGTTGTTGGTATTATTAGTAGATTCTTTTCTAATCCTAATAAGAAATATTGAGATATTGTTAATAGATATTTAGGCATCTACATAGAACTTCTAGATTATGCTTGTTTTTTGGTATTAATAAGCCCATATTAGCTAGTTGTATGAAAGTAAATATGGTTGGTAATCTTGATTTTAGGAAGGTCTATTTAAGAATACCTAATATTATTTATAAGGGGAGTGGTATCATCACAATTAAAATTAGAAAAGTATATTGCACTTTTTATCACAGAAGTTAAGCAATATTATGATAACTACAGCATGTAAAAAGTTGTTATAAACGAACATATTTGTAAAGGAACTCGATTTTAAATAAAAACCTTATATGTTATTTTGTGATAGGCAAGGTACTATACACCTGGATAGGAATTTCTCTTTCTATTCAAGATCGGATCAATATGATGTAAGATATCATTAGATAAGGAATGTATTGGATTCCAAGTAATTATAACTTGAGAAAATTCATACTGATGAAAATGATTTAGATATATTAACAAAGTTTTTATCAAGAGAGAAGATTGAGACTTGTTGTTCAATTGTAGAGATAACAGTCTCTCTCATATTAACGTAAACGGGAATGTGTTAGAGGTCTCACCAATTAATAAGGATAAGTCTTTATTATTATAAAAAAAGAAAAAAAAAGAAACAAATTCTGTTTATTAAAAAGTTAAAGTTAGTGGCTTTCTTTGGTTTGAAAGTTGGTGGTTTTTTGGTTTCGAAATTGGTGTGGTATTTATATATATATATATATATATAGGCCATACTTTAGGTATTGTAGACACAGGGTGATATGGAAAAAGAAAAGCCAAGAAATCAAATACAAAAAGGAGAGAGGGGATGTGAGAGACATGTGAGAAAAAAATTCAAAAAGATTTGTAGCTTTATTAACATCCATTGTCTTTGATCATGAAAAGTTTTTTTTTTGTTGAGATTTTATCATTGTGTTTTGATTTGATATTTTTCTCTATTTTATCTTGCTAGTTGTAAAAAAATTTAATCCTTGAGGATTAATTTATAGTTATTGCCTCTAATTATTGATTAGAGAAAACTAGTAATTGTACTTATTATTTTATTATAGTAAAATATTTACTGACTTATACTATGAATTTTACTTCTTTAATTTAAGATAATTTTTTATGTTAAAAATTTGATGTCTTGTGTAATTGATTTCTTGAAATATTATTTTACTATCTGTAGTTGAATTATTTTGATATTTACTTTACTTAAGAGTTTTATGCAAAATTAAAAAAAAATTAATTTATTATCTTACTGTGATAATTTAATTATTAAATTAATTCTCTCAACATGATTTTCTCTATTCTAAAATAAAGTCATTATTAGGTTAGTCTAAATTTGTACTGCTACCAATAGTATTAGATCGGACCTTTATTAATTTCATGAACTTGAGAAGGAAAGATTGATCTGACATGGGAGGTATTACCAAATCTCTTAACAAAAAAGAAACTGAAGAGGAGAAAGAATTTATAAGTGTATAAAATATGATACTAATCAATGTAATCTTCTGAATTAAAATTTTTATTGAGTCAATATAGACTTTATCTATTACAAATACCTTCTAACTTAAATATACTATCATAGATAATCTATCCGTTCAATTTCAGGGGATAGGTCTTTCGTTGTAGTGATGTAACATATGAGCTCATATCCTCTTCTTTGCTTATGTATGTGCTTACACAAGTGGATTGCCATTAGTGCTATAATATAATCTAAAACAGTATAGCTTGAATACAGGTTGACTCCTTTATTTTGCCAAGGAACTTTTATTGTTCCATTAGCATGCTAAAAGAATAGAAATTTGGCTCAAAAAAATTGGGTCTTATGCAATCATTCTAAACGCAAATAGTTTCAAGATTCCTTTCCCTGCTTTTCCAACTCCTTTTTATTCTTCCTAATCCGAAGAAAACTAAATGGAGTCTAGAATAAATTTTATTTGGTGGTCATAGTGTTGCGGCATTGGGTGGCAAAAAGCTTAGATAATTGATGAAATCCAATTGCAAATGGTTCCTTGATACTAGTCCCAATGATGGCACATTTGCACTTGCAGCCAATGTTATGTTTTCCATTTGAATGAACTGTTAAACACATACAAATTCGCTTCATCATACTCTGTACTACAACTTAAGATAATAATTAACGGGAAATGGAACTCCTTACCTCAAATTGTTAGAATTACCTCAACACCATTGAACTGCCGTTATCATCAGTGGAGTACATGACACTTACCCTTACTTCCTGTATTTTGCAATCTATAAGAAGTTATGCATTTAATGTCAATGTAGTGCTTCAATAACAGAAGCTGCTGTTACAACCCCTGTTTTTGTATCCTGTGTTAATTTAACTTCTATCTTGGAAGAGTTAAAATCATTGGCATCTTTCGGCTGTGGAAATGTACTCCTGACTATTTGAGTAGGAATTATCTCTTCTTCTTCACTGCATAAACACATGCATGCAGTGTACAAAGCTCTGCAGTTGTATTAGTTGTCAAGAAAACAATAAATTGCACACAAAATTATAAAGAATTAATACCAACATGGGAATTGCTCTCCAAAATAATGTTACTTTCCAACGATGATATTTAACTCAGCTTGGAGGACAGTAGATAGAAAGTTCATTGACGAATGGAAGAAATTCATATAAAAGACAAATGCGGATTGGCAAGTAAAACTCTTTGTGCCCTAGATCACATGGAAGACTATGGATTCTTTCTACCTGATGGATTTCTGTTTTCTGTTAAAGTTGATGCAACTTTGAAGAAAGAAAGAAAAGAATTTCTAAAGTGACCGACTTTCGGATGCCAAACTCAGGACTAAGTAGGAGATGACATAAGCAAATAATTTTACTTGCTGAAGTTATAACAGGTAAAGTAGGGGGAGTCAATATATACTAGTCAAGTGGAGTATCAAATTAGAGATATTCTTGCTACTTTATTCCATTATTGTAAAAGCTTTAACATGACTTAAAAAGTAGTTAAATGATAAATCTCGGCCGAGACATTCTGGCCGCCGGTCTTATGTATGTTAGGATTCCATAGTTCTCGGTCTGACGTAATTATAGATGTTGAAGTTGCAAAGTCAGTGGCAATATCGATATTAGAGCTTTACACGAATACCACTTAACGAGACTCAAAAGGAGAGTTGCATGTTCTGGAAAAAAAAAAATGCAATTATTAGATGTTGTTTATTCCTGTATCAACGACACAAATTCATATCATATATGACTAAATGCTTCCAAATACCAGAAAGGAGTGTAAGAGCATAAGTTAGAACTGAAAGCGCATTTATTAGGCATGCAGTCTGGTCCGTGCCCTTTGGATCATATAGATGGATCAGGCACCCCCTTGCTAAACATTAGCTATTACAGTAGATTAAGCATTTTGTCTCTTGAGTTTTCAAGTTCTTGGACTAATGTATTTCTCAAAATTATTCAAAATTACTTAATTGTTATAGAATCTCCGAACTTATTCTAGAATCTGGAGTAACGAAATTAACCAATATTATGTTCAAAGAAGTCTTAATTCCAATTTTTAATTTACTGGTAATAATAGCACACTCTTATGTAGGATCAAATGGTCTGGAGACATCATGTCACGGAGCTTATAACAAATCTCTATCTGCATTCTTTTCAATACCCTTTCTAATCATAAGTCACATGTTGCCCATATATCCGAGTTTTAGAGTGCAAATGGCTAGCAAGAGTACCGATTAAGCAATGGGAATAGGAAGAGAAAGAGAGTGGGCTGCTTTTGGCTGCTGTTTATCCTTCCAGTAAAATGAAAAGCACTAAAGCAGATACAGACTGATAGCATTTGCACATAAAATAATGCAATAAAACAAAGAAATAAAATATAAAACAAACCAAAAAAAAAGAAGGAAGGGGACTGGCCCAACGTCTGGCCTCCACTAACAATATTCCAAAGACATAAACAAATAAAAAGTGAGAGATTTTCAATCAAATGACCTTCAACCCCTCTCACACCTACCCTACTCAGGAATTCAATTATTCTCTTTTATTTCTCTTCTTCTTCTTCTTCTTCTTGCTTCTTTTTTTTTTTTAATTTTTTTTATCTCATACAAAACTAAAGCTAGTGCCAGCTCTATGCACAATATAGAAGTAGCAGAAAGAAACAACAAAAGCTTCTTTATATCCCTTCTTCTACTTGATTAAACTAAATAGCTGAAACAACAACAACAATAATAATAATAATAATAATAATAATAATAATAATAATGTTATCTAAAACAAATCTTTCTTATAACACTTGTTCCCCTCCTAAAATCAGCACCTATTCTCATTCTATAGATCCCACATTAATCTTATCATAATTGTTCCTTAATTATTACAATTGTTGATCAATATTATACCAAACGGTCCCAACGCGTTGGCGAACCCATATCCTTGTGCCTGTAGCTACTGGCCCTACACTGGCAAGCATGTACCTCTGAAGGATCCTTTACTTTCACAATTTCTCTACACTGTGGCTTCTTTCAATATCCAGGATAAGCAGTTTATGTGGGCTTAGCTTGTCTGCTTTCTGTTCTTCATGTTAATTATTTTATATTGATCTTATGTCATTCCCAACTTGGCTAGGGTTTATAATATCTTATGGGAAGTACTAGTTGCATACAATAGAATGAGTCCTTCCACCAGAATTCCGGCCATTTCCCTTTATCTTTTATCTGAAGGTGCCTCCGAATGTAGGGGTCCAAAAATCAACTGTCGTCTCTTGAGCAACCGGAAAAGTGCTCGAAACCGGTACCAGACACAATCCTCGGCTCCGAAGATCGTGTTTTTGTCCTTCTGGGTCTTTAGACTTGTCAGAACTCTACATGGAGAAAGCATGATAAACATTACATAAATTTAATCGCAAAGAAAAAAAAAAAGAACCAAGTCAAAACTTGCTTGTGCTAATTAACCTGACTACACTTCACAGTTTCACACTTAAAAAGACTACTAAATCTTAATTGGATATGGTCATTAACTAAGTGAAAACATGCATACATTTATGTGATCAGGAAGGAGAATCTATCGCATATGTACCTGTTGGTTGTGTATGGGAGCTCCACTTTTCATGTATGGGGTGCTTAAGACCTGACATATACATGTTAAAACAGAATGATGAGCCAAAAATGGTTGACACCTCACTACACGTTATGGTACAAACATTGTTTGAACAAGTGGAATTGATTTCCTAGCACTATTTTAATTCCCCACTTCAGAGAAGCAAAGGCTTCTAATGGAACTTACAGTGACTTGCTCATGGAGGACCTTGATGTATTCAATTGCTTCAGAAAGCACTGAGGCTGTATCAGTCTGAAGAAACCCATAAACAAAAGACAGAAAAAGAAAAAAAAATCAAACATAAATTTCAAAGAATCAAGAATGTAAAGGGCACCACACGCACACACAGGCAAGCCAACTTCATGAGCATAACCCACACGCAGACACAGTCATATTATCTTAAAGTAAAGATAAGAGAAAATTCAGAAATTTTTTCTCACCTTTCCAAAAGGTGAAACTAGTTGTTGGAGTGCAGTGATTCTGTCCCCCATTTTCTCTTTCCTCACCTATATGATCATCCAAAAATTAAATTCTGATCAATAAAATGGTAGCAAAGGAAAAACAAGCTTAGTGTGTATCCCATATCTTGTCGAAAACGATTTTTGGACCAAAAATTGAATGTACCTTAAAGGGTGGCATAGGTGATGGTGTTTCGTTTCTAGGCCTTTTTGTTGCTGCTTCACCCCCACCACTTTTCTTCGGTACTGTGCTCGAATCCCGTACTTCAGATATATTCTGCTGGATTATGAGTGAACGAAAACATTTCATTCTCAATAGCCCAACCCTATTTATGTAGGTGGCTCGATGGATCTAGGTGTCTTTCATGTATGTATTTATTACCCACTCTAGCTTTCTTAAGTTTGTGACGAATATCAGGCATATAACGCGACTCCGTATATATATGATCGTGATATTTCTGTTGCAAATATATACATATATATATAGGGAAATACATATATACCTTTGGTTTTTCTTCAAATTTTGATGCAGGAAATTGCGGTTGCAACGAAGGGAAAAAGTTGGGTCGAACATCACTCATGGCGCTGGCAGATGCATTCCAAAAGGGCGCGTTGTTGGAGAAGTGCAACTGGGTGTGAGAAGGTTGCTTGGGAGGAGAATTTCTCAAGAATTGAGGCACTTTAGACCATGGCAACAATTCATTGGTGTTAATGCCGTAATTTGTCCCATATTGATAGCTCATGCATCGGTTCTCCGACGAAGACTGCAGTGGTTGATTTTCAGATCCTAATAGCCCTTGAAACACAGTTGAAGAATTGCCATAGATAGCTGATGAATCCATTTGAAAGCTGACCGTACTATCACTGGAGCTACCATGTGCACTAAAATGAGGGTGTTCTAAGGAAAATTCTTGGCTCGTATTCTTAAACTCGCTCGTAGAAGAATCTCCACTTACTCTACCAAGCATTCTTTCCCTCCATTGAACATGAGATGATCCAATCCCACGTTCTTGCTGATAATTCGTGTTCGAATTCAAGTTCTCTTGCAGCATGGAACGAAAACTATTCTCAGCCTTATCGCCTCGACTGCCAGAAAGATATCAAACGATATTAGTAACAAAAAAGGTATAAAGACAAGCTCGTGAATTTAAAGACGCCTTTAGAGAGGAAGAAAGTAATAAATAGTAGGAAATCAAACTCTCAAACTTACAGTAAAGTTTGGTTCCATTCCATGGCATGTGAAGAAAGGCCTAAACCCATCATATTCAAGTCACTACCAGAACGATCTTGGCCTTGTTGCAGCTTCTGGGTATCGTGATAAACAGCAGAGCTATCTGTTATAGACACGGATTCCATGGAAGACCTTCCCTTGACATCCACTATTTCACTTGGCCAAGCAAAGCTAGTTAAACTGTTAAGCCCTGAAGTAGACGACGATGACCCGCTATCAAATCTGTTTCTGGAGGAATCCCACCAGTTAGTGCTCGTGTTGAAGTCATCAGCCATGGTTTTTTGGGTTGAATTGCTGTAGGATAGCAGCTG
Organism: Pinacopodium congolense; assembly: GCA_028565735.1. Lineage (NCBI taxonomy): Eukaryota > Viridiplantae > Streptophyta > Magnoliopsida > Malpighiales > Erythroxylaceae > Pinacopodium > Pinacopodium congolense. The sequence goes on along the minus strand of JAOXYD010000136.1, from coordinate 26,090,848 downwards.
TCTTGAGAAATTCTTGGAATTATCTTTGTGCTTCCACTTGTGTACTATCGATGTTGCTTTGGTCTTGCTTTTCAGTTGTGTGGTAACATAAAATGATAAGAAACAGTTTGCTGCAACTCAAGGGGTATTTATAGCAGCCAAATTGGAGACTGTTTTGGGTTCTTGTGGAAGTAACATCAATAGAATAGAACTAACCGGAATGTTGTTGGTGCGGTTGACATTTCTAGGGTCACCTGAATAGACAGAGGAAAGGTCTTTCTGAATTTTGGGTCTAACTTTCTTCTCTCTTTTATTTTTTATAAATTTTCTTTAAAAAATTTTGTTTATGCGAGTTTACATATGTATCATTTTTACTTTGTTGGACTGCTAACGCATCTTCTTTTCTTTGGACTCATTCAATAACAGCAATGATGATGAGGAAGCAAATATTACATTGTCATAAGGTCAATGCCCAATCAATTCTTGCCATGTTAGCTTCCACTTACTCGTTGAAGAAGGGAAGACGGAGTTTATTCTTGATTTTTATGTTGATTACTGTTAACTATTAACAAATCAATATTAAAAAGTTGCTGGACCACTAATAATTAAAAGAATAAGTCTACTCTTACATGTACTAGTTGATTCAAATTAGTACGTATTTCTTTCTCTTATTTGGAGGGAGTATAGAATAAATTGCTAGTAGGTTAACTATGGATCGGATTTTTTTTTTTTAATTAGACAGATTAAGCTTAAATTGGTAATCTAGATATAATAACCATATTCCATTCTCTATGCAGTGGTGTGGAATTAAAAAGACACCCCTTAAACGCAAACAAAGAGTCAATAATCCAACTTCTCATCAGTCTCATGGAATTTTCATAGCAGAGCTTCCATAGCTTTCATTTATTACTCTACTGGCACGTTTTACAGTGAAAACTTAAATAAGAACATTACTGATTAAGCTGATGATCAGGGATCCCGGGGCTTTGTTTCTGTTGCTCTTTTTCATCTTTTATCATCAACATCTAGTTATAAACGGTATCTTTTACAATTGTTTAAATTAAAAAAAATTGGCATATATTTCGATTATTCAATTCGTATTTCTCTAGACCAGTCAAATGTAAACAAGTTAAAGAAATCAAGAGGAATTTCTTTGGGTTAGAAACTTATTCTTTGGCATGTACCATACATCAACGAGAGTTCTAACTGTACAACCTCATTTCACAATCCCGAACCATTCAAAGCTCCCTAATCGTCTAAAAATACACACACATACACACACTCAATTACGTCAATAAACATGTAGCGATGAATAAAATTTTAGTCAACAGATATCAAATGCTCCATTTACTAGAAAATATTAATCTACATCATAGATTTAATTGATTGATTTCTGAATTTAAAACTTTAAAATTAAGAATTCATTGGTGCAGTCTATGCAATTATTATATTTTTAAATAAATATTATTTATCATTTTTTTAAAATTCATAGATTTAATTATTATTTTCTTTAATTAATTATTTTTGGGTATATCAATTAAGGTTATAGACTACTTCGCTAGAATTCACCATTAAGGGATTCACTAGAACCCATTCTCTCTTATGGAATTTCAAATCCCACAAAAATGAGAGATTTAAAGTTTTAAATATTTTCAGACATCTATATATATATATATATATTCTATTCATATCAAATTATGATTTTTATTAAATTCTTGAAACTTACGAAATCCTCCATTGCAAATCTCCGTGCCAAATATTTCATAAGAGAAAAATGTGACCAAATCACAAGCCTTTACTAGATGTTGTAATAATTAAGTACAAGAAGTAAAAAGCTTATCCTTCTATTTCTCTTTAATTTTATAGTATGAGGCATAAAATTATAAGAAGAATAGTAGAACAGTGTCTAAATTTAATTAAATTGGGACAAAATATCTGATGGATAACTTTGATTAAGACCTATCTAGAGTGCTCGTGGAAAGGAAGAAAACAGAAAAATAGCCTGAGTTCAAAGATAAAAATATGGGTTTATTTCATATATATGTGTGTGGAAATGTAGTAGATTTTTATATGTTATTTTTGCGTATTGTAATGGGAGTTTGACTAGATCACAAAGACAAGACAATTGACCCCTCAGAGTCACTAGTTTGTTCACACTTGAAGGGAAGTTGAAATCAAGTCAGCATCTCATATAAAGCATTAGTGGGAGTGTCAAAGTTTGTCCTCTTGATCGTCCAAAATTTTGTCTTTTAACGGAACCACAAACCCTCCATTTGTCATAGAAGTAAATTTGTTGATGAGGTGACTTGAGATATAATTCACGATTTACCTTTTAGGCTTTTTAAGGTTGGTGAACATATATTTCTTACCACATTATATGTCATGTAAGTCATAATATGGCTCAATTATGCTGAATTCAATTATTACGTGTTGAGTAAGTTTGATTATTAGTTTAAGTCAAGGATAAGATCATTTTGACATAAGCTATAAGTCAAGATAATTTAGAAGCCTAATGGTGGGTCTCTGTACGAGGAATTAATTTTCTTTCTTAGTCAACTAGAGCCAACTCTAATAGCAAATCCTGCCCACGTTTTCATTTTGAGTTTATAATATTCATAATTTTTTAATCGTGTTCTCGAAGATTTAGGATCTGTTTAGTTTAGGAGATATTTAGTTGAGTTGTAAATTATAATTTTTTATTATAGTTGTTTTATTTTTATATTGGTGGGTTGTGGTTGTGATTGTGAGTTATGATTTTTTAGTTGAGTTTTGGATTCTTTATCAATTTTTATATTTTAAAAAATAGAAAATCAAAACTAAAAACTAAAGCCAAACTAAATAAGGCCTTTGTTTTTTGTTTCTTTTTTTAGTTTTACTTTTTGTGTGTTTTATTAGATTTTATTTTTTTTATTTCTATATTTTTTATCTTTATATTTTAAAAAATAAGAAATCAAAATTAAAAAAAAAGTTGTACAAAACAGGACCTTAACTACTTCTGAGATATAGTCAAGGGCGTTGATATAATTTCTGATGTCTTTATTACAATAAAAATTATAATTAGAAGATTCAATTATGTTTTAAATGTCTTATTAGTAATACATAATGATTAGATATTTTATAACGAATTCAAGTCTATACTAACGAAATAATCACAATTCAATCTAAAATTATTTAAAATTAGTGTATTGGTAATTTTAGCAATCTTAAATTAGGAGATTATAAAACAGCTGCAGTATTCGATATCACAGATGAACAAATATAAGAATTAATAATATGTAATCGTAACCTAAAATTAGTTAAGTTTATCATTTAAACAATTATATCATAAAAAATATAAGTAAAAAGTTTGTGATATAAATGTTGTATAAATAGAAAGTAAAAAGTTAACGAGGGGATATATATTTTAGAGTGAATAGGAAACAAAAACAATTTTATCCCTTGTCCACCCCCCAAAAAATTATTTTAACAATTGCTTGCCGAGACTTGATAATTGTTTCTCAAATTTTATTATCTGACATATTAAGATGATTATAGCTTTTAAAATAGATTTTCAAAATGATTTTTTTAAACTCATATTGATATTAAAATCATATATTAATGCCCCCTTATTTTTTATTTTATACTTAATACTAAGTTCTATCTACTTATTTTTACTAATATATTATTCTTTATCAAATTATCAACCATCAACTCTCCTCTGAATTTAACATTTTCATCAAGCACACCAAAAGTAAGATGTTTTTCCCCTCGTGTATTGACACTGGCATGTTTACATCAAAGAAAAGATGCAAATAAAGAAAGGGGCGAAGTCCTAATTCTGTGTGGTCAAAAAGAAATTGATGATTCTGGAAAATATGTCGATAAATTTGAAGAAGGGCGAAAGGTGGGCGGCGGCAGCGGGGTTGGAAGGGCGGCGATAGAGAGTGGCGACGTCAGAGAACCCAGTACATATGACTTTTGAATTTCCAAACAAGTCAACGAATGTGGGGTCCACGCGGCGTGCACGCGTGCGTGGACATATGTGTCCCACTTGCCATTTTCTTTCTGTTCCTCTAAGTCAGAGCCCGGAAAATGACTTGCCAATTAATAAATTAATTTCTCCTTAGTTCAATCCTTGTTTAATTAATTCCTTCCTCTTCAAATGTTTAATGATTAAATAGGAGCTATTAACTAGTAAGAAACACATTTCCAAGCAGAGTTGCGTGACACCATTAATTTGATAATTCTCAATCTTCAACCAACTTCACACATGAAAATCCCACAATTACAGTCCTTTCCTTTCCTAGGTTCGCTGTTTTATTGATCGGCTGCTTTGTCTTCGTTAACTGTTTTTTTCCTTTTTGGAAATTAAGTCTTGTCTTCGTTAACTGTTTCGTAAATTATGTTTTGTTTTTCTTCTCTAGGTAAAGCGGTTAATTGTATTTGAAACTAAATTATTGAATAGTGACCGCGCTAGCTAAAAATACTTTTCTTATATAAGGAAGGATTACCAACCACTACCAATAAGTGACCACCTAATCGTTTCAATGTTTATAAAATCATCTCTTCCTTATCCTATCCGCTTGAAACAAATAAAGAGAGAGAAAGTAAATACCATCATTACAAAAAGAGTTTTGTTGAAAATCTGTTCTCAACACTGACTTTCTTTATTATTAATTGATATAATAATATTTTTTAATGTTTTTATTATAGTCAATTTCATATTTGACACTTATACTTTTTCTTTTGGTTTTTTTAACCCTCCAACATTAGTATTTTCCTATTTAAATCTCTTCAATTAATTCTCTTAACGAAAGGGTACATGTGACATGCAATGTCATCAAACAAATGAAATCATAATCATTTAGATAATAATCAAACTCATAGGTCAACTTACGGCAATGCTTTTATCACTTCAACGGGCTTATTTTATCATATAGAAATCCACTCAACTGAGCTCTCAAGATATCCTCCCACACTTGCTTTGTTCCGTATTTCAAATTTTAGAATACATATTACCCCCTAAAAAGATTGTCTAGGTGATTTCTTTATTTCTTTTCAAGGTGATTTGTTAAAAAAATTACTATATTTGGTGATTTCTCGAAATATTTATCTATTGATAAAGTTAGGGGTGACTACGGTTACAAAACCGTCAGTTACGATTACCAAACTGCCGGTTAGGATTTATAAAAATTTATAAACCTTAATTTAACCGTCTGTTTACGGTTTAGTTACGGTTTGAAAATAGCCGGTTACGGTTACGGTTTGAAAACAACCAGTTACGATTTAACCGCCGGTTTACTCATAATAATAATCGTTATTATTTTATAACTTTTATTATTCATAATTTTATTTTCAAACTTAAAAACTTTTAAATTTTAAATTTTAAAAAATGTCAAATATAATAAGTTGGATATAACTTATAAAAATATAAAATTAAATGAATTAAAATATATAACAATTAGAATTAATCAACTATATATAAATTATAAGGGAAAATTAAATAAAATAATGGGCTTGAACTTAATTTTAAAAATTAAGTTGCCTACGTATCCTCAACACTCAAGTGAAGAGGAATCAAAGCCCTCGTAGTTCTCTTACCTTTTTTGAGAGAGCTACTCACCTGCAACGTCGTCGGATCCGTATGAAGTTCCGGTTGTATCCGTGTCAAAATCATATAATTGGGAAGCATCTGGTTTCATCAACTCTTGTTGTCGTCGTTCTGCTTTCGTCCAATCATCAAGACAAGCTTGCGCCTCTAAAGATTCTGGAGTCATTGAATATCTATAATCGTCTAAAATATCTCCACCTGCACTAAAAGCTTGTTCAACGGCAACCGTTGAAACTGGAGACGCAAATATGTCTTTTGCAATGGCCGACATAACTGGAAATTGCTCATAATGATCCTTCCACCATTGCATTATTGGAAATGTTGAAGCTGTAAAT
>JAOXYD010000136.1:26072883-26084844 GCA_028565735.1 Pinacopodium congolense | reverse complement strand
TTTATTCATACATATATGAAACTTCATATAACCCGACGGGTCAACCCGCGTTGACCCGACCTGAATTTGACCCAACCTAAAATTGACCCGACCTGAAATTGACCAGACCTGAAGTTGACCCGAACCCAAATTAACCCGACCTGAACCTGACCTGAACCCGAATTGGTATTAACCCAAAATGACCCGAACCCGAATCGACTTGACCCGAACCCGACCTGAACTTGAATTGGTATTAACCCGAAATAACTCGAACCCGAAATGACCCAACCCGAATCCGACCTGACCCACCCGAATGACATCCCTAATAAAGAGGGAGTGCACAAAATTCTAAGCTTAGATTTTCTCCTCTCCATTTCACCTTCTTCATCCTATCATTTTTCATGTAAGAATAGGTAAAAATCAAGTTGGTGAATCAAGCAAAGCTAAACAGGAAAGGAAGGAAAGGCAATAGAAGATCTACTTTGTCAAATTTCAGGTTTGGGACTTCACTTAGCTTATATGGAATTGTTGTTGGGATGTTTTTTGGTGTTATTTTTGTGTTATCTTAGATAGAATTGGTTGAGTATGACAAAAGAGCATCATATAGTGGAATTCTGTCTAGGGTTTATTTGAGTTAGTCATGTTGTTTGATTCATAACTAAGCTTAAAGACCCCCAAATTGTGTAACTTTAGTTGCATATGAAACCTAAGACATAGAGGGAAATATCTCTATAAGGGACTTTGATTTAATTCTGGCTCTGTGACCTTAGAAATTAAGGTTAAAAAAGGTGATATGATGCTACCTTTATTTTGGAGTAACTTGTGATAGTTTGATTATATCTCATGATTTAGAACTCCAAATGATCTTATTGTTGATGATATAGAAACTATATACAGAAGAAAAAATGTTTAGAAGACCTTGAAACCAAGTTCGAACCTTTTATATATGCATATTAAGGAACAAGTAGTGGTATGAATGAAAAGAAAGTCTGTCACGACCGTGGCATTGTTTTTTGTTTTTGATTTATGTTTTTACCGACTCTTATCCCAATCTTTTTTAATGTGTATGAGGCCTTTCAAAAACTTTCAAATAAATTCAGTAAGACTTATCATGTGTAAATTGGGTGATTGAATAATGGAATTTAGTATTAAGCATAATACATTCCAAACATATATGCAGTTTATGACCTAAAATATATTTCATATGGTTTGTTGATATATGAATTATGAAATTTGCAAATGGTTAAAGGAAAAGTTATGGTACTTGCTCTATTGTCTTGGTTATGGATAGATAGGCATGTCTATAGGGTTACTGTGCAACTGCTACAGTTTGACACCACTGGTGTCCACAGTTCGATACCTTATGGTATCCACAGTTTAATACCTTTGGGTATCCACAGTTTGATATCTTTGGATATCTACAACACCTGTTATCCATGCTCACAAAAAATGTGTAGGCCTAATACAGAAAAATAAAGTAAAGAGATATAAATAAGAAATATAGTATGACAATATAAATAATTGGTATATGAATGGGCATTTGAATTTGTATTGATAATTTGAATCATTGAGTGTTAAATATAAATTTTCGAGTCTTTAAGGTGAATTTATGGTATATGAAAAAAAAATATTGAATTATAGTTGCATTATTTATTTTCTTAATTATACCATCCTTATTTATATTTGTGCGATGTTCATGAACGTACGTGCTTGTCGGATGACAGTTGTGAGTAGTCATCCAAAGTAAATATTTCTCCACTAAGCTTTCAAGCTTAACACAATTGTTAATTCGTGTAGGTCTAAGTCATAGGAGTGAGGAACATGGAATATCTGTAAGGACCAAGGCCAACAGTTAGAAGAAAAAGTACTTTTAGAATGCTTGTTTTTTTAGCTACATATGATTGTATATGTAATGGTAAAATGAAATTGTATGTTTTCTTTTGGGTTACCATGTAATGAAAAACCAAAAAAAAAATGCTTTACTACTATTAAATGACCATGTTAAGTATCGGGGAATTTTATAATGCATATATATACATAGCATTGAACCAAAATGTACGTTGTGAATGTATGTATAGGAAATTGGTTGTCTTATATGTGGATGGTTGTAGGTTTTGTATAGAGGGTGTTATAGCTGAAAATACCTTCGACCTATTTCTTTGTTATTGTTGTTAGTTTATTGTGTTTTGTTTTGTTATTGTCCTTTTTATTGTTTCTATTACATCTTAATTATGTTAGTTCTCTTTGAGTTTAGAGGTTTTTTTTATTTTTCTTTATAACATTTGAAATAATAGTACTCCCTAACTCCATGTGGATTATATTCTAGCTCACCTTAGCTATATAGTTAGATTTAGTTAGGTATTATTATTTGATAGTTTGCAACGACTCATCAAATACTACCTTTTAAGTCCCAATCCAGCCTCTTGCTCTAATTTTGTCCTAATTCTCCTCTAGACTTTACTTTTTCAATTAGTATTTGTGTCTAATGACCAATCCTACATTTAAACTTAAAAGGAATATAAATTAGGCATTTTAAACATCAAAATATGAATGAAATCACATTGAAACACAAATAATAATATCATAAAATGCATCCTTATTAAACATCTAGGTGGCTATCATACTATTTGTTTGATAATGATGTGTATCCCAATATCATTTCATATTCCCTTAATTAAAAGAAGGCTTAAAATCACTGAAAACCTATGTGGTTTAGTAAACTATCAATTAGGTCCTTATAATTTTAAAACTATTAAATAGGTTGTTAAAGTTTGAAATTACTTTCAATCGTTAGTCCTCTGTGAATTTTATCCTATATGGATTAATGGCATGTATATGTAATATGTCCACATACCATATTTGAAGAAACTTGGCAATGCCACGTAACGCTGAACTAATTGGTAAAAATAATTTGAAATTTTAATAACGTACTTGATAATTTACCAAATTATAAAGATCTAGTTAATAATTTACTAAACTACGAAAGCCTAAATGATTTTAAACCTAACCGATGGATAATTTTAATAATTAAAATAAAATTTTAGTAACAAAAGATTATACCTTTTAAATTTCATTTTTATAAAGTATAAGGATTTTTAAATTAAATTTAAAAAATTAAACAAATCACAAAAATATTTTATCTTTTTCAAGTTGAATATATATGACATTGGATATATTTGAGAGTAAGAAAAACATATTTATCATATAAATAATATAACACTAATTGTTTTAAATTGAAAAAAAATTTTAGGTTGATAATGATTTGGTTTAAATATAATTTTATATGGCCTATACTTAAAAGAATTTTTCATATTCAATTCCAGTCGAATCTAAAAAAAAGTAAGTTAGAACTCATTTTAATTTAAAATTTCACTCGAAATAATGTGAGATATTTGTAAAAATTAGTTAAATAGACTTTTTAAAACTAAATTCATAACTTTGTAAGGAATATAAGAAAAAAAGTTCATAAAAAGAAGTGAAAAATAAATTTTATTTAAATTCAATGTAAGTCATTAATTTTATATCTAATTAAACTAAAAGTTTTAAACCTAATTAAATTAATTTTTAGTCTAAAATTAATGAATTAAATTGAGTTTAATTAAATTTAAATTTAAGATGCAAATCATATTTAAATTTGAAAATATTTGAAAATATTTTATTTAGATTAAATTAAAATTGAGCATAAAAATAGTCCTTTAAATTATATGAATTTATATCTAAATTAAATTCTTATATATGTAAAAAATTATTAACTTAAAGCAATTATTATTGTATTATCTATATGATAATTATGTTTGCATTATTTTCACGTACATATTCATTAAAACTATTTAGATTAGGTATTTTCACCTTTTTTACTATCTTTCATCATTAAAAAAATTGTACTTTAAATTTATTATTTATAGTTTGTTTAAACTTTCAAAAGCACCATTGATCAATCATTTTATTTTTGAAAGTATTAGAACCTTTTTTTTATTAAATTTTAAGTAAAATACATTTATAGATGTATATTGTTACTTTTAGTTCTTTAGATTATTTAATATTGTAAAGACTTTTCTTTGTTTAAAAAAAATTATTAAAGGTTGTTCTTTACCTTTTATATAGAAGGTTGTGATTTGTAAAGGTTAATTTTTACGTTAGAAGATTTGATTAGTAAAAATCCAATAATAAGTATTAGGAGTAGATGTAGTCTTGTAGGCCTAAGAGCTTTGGTCGAACTACTATAAAAATTAATTATGTATCCTTTCAACCCACACTTTTTATTATTGCTTATTGTGGTACTTTATTATTGCTTTAATTGTGATTATATTGACATAAATATTTGCATAACATTTTAAATTGAATATTAATTTAGTGATTGCATATAGTTGAATTAGTGTAAGTGGCTTAGTTTAATTAGTTTGGAAAAATTTTTGAACACTTAATTTATCTCCCCACTGCTCCCCCCCCCCCCAACCCCCAAAAAAAATCATATTAAACTATTTTATATTAATTTTGTTTGAATAAGTTCAATTTTTATATTATTCATAATAATCATCCATTTTTTTAAATTAGTTAAAAAATAATGAAATATTAATATGATTACCTAATAGACAACTATTTTTATTCACATCATTTAAAAAAGGTAAACATACTCACGATGCTTCTATCCATGACAAAATTTTAACAAAAATCCTATGCAAAAACTTAATTTATTCATAGTCCTAGCTTGTCTTTCATCCCAATGGTCGCAGACCTAACTCCTAAGACTCAAATGATTTTTTTCGTTTTTATTTGTTTTTCATTTCTGGTTGCCAAGCAGAATTTTGCTATAGACAATCAACGTGGCTACATGTAGACAAATTTCAATCATGACTTGTTTTTCCCCTCTCTAGTGTCATGCTTTCAGATCTTACGTTGGGTTTGACAGAATATAAATACATTATTTTCTTGGATCCGTAGGTAGGCCGTGGATATGTGACTTTTCTTTCATAATACATAATCAATCAATTTCTACATTTAAACAACAGATTAGAAATTTAAAAAAAAATTTAAATTTTCTTAAAGAAGAAATATACAGTACAAAATTATGGAATACTTGTTTTTTTGTGCACAAAATCTAAATTTAACGGGAGCAAGAATATTTTTTATTAAATTTTAATTTTATATTTGCGGCCAGTGAGTACAGTCCTTTTTGGATACTTCCACTCCACATATACTTGCACTGGAGCTATAAGAATTGTATGGACCTCTGTGAATTTGCACAGACAATAAGGAATATATATATAATTTACCTTTAAATTACCGTTGTACTAGCTATCTAATCACCCATCATAGGAAATCCAACAGCAAGTTTTATATAATACATACTTAAGGGATAGTTTTATGTTAAAGTCGTACTATTCTATACATAATAACAAATCAGTTTATTCAGGAAAAATATTAAAAAGGTTATCCCACATGTACACCACTTGCGTTGAACTCACCGACTACGCATCTCATGCCTGTGGGCTGATAGTATCAAATAACTGTTTTGGGACATGGCCAATAAGTGAGATGATGATTGAATTCGCGAACTCAGTTACACTATTAGAATATAAACACCAAGATCTGACCCCCATGTCCCGTAATATGCGTATGCGATGTCTTTACAACATCTCGTACATGACAAACACACAAACTAGTCAAACACAAATTGTATGTTTTGTCTGCTCTTCGAAGTGCTTCATTAGGGTCGTTGACTTCATGTCTAAGGTTGTAATGAAACTAATATAATTTAGTTATTTCTTATTGCAATATAAAACTTAGGTGAAATAAATCTTTAAAGATGTTTGGATTTCCATTTTAATTTAAATATAAATTTTGTTTAGTTAGAGAAAAATTGTACAATTACTGCTAAGCACATACCAGTTGCTCACGCTGAGATACATGGATGAACCACGTACAGTAGAAGTAATAGGGGAAGTTGCCATTATTGAAAATTAGTATTATCGTAGGGTGGCCCCAGATGTTTGAAATTTTAAATTATAATAACTGAAAGGGCTAACTGATCAATAGGGAAAACTTTTTTTACAATTTTTTAAAATGCTTTGTATATTTATGCTTGTACTTATATCAACAGAACCATATTAATTTGAGATATGCATAACTTTTATTAGACATGAGTAACATTTATTTCAAGAAAAAAAATTTGTAGAAAAGAACTCTAATTTTTATTTTTTTATAGAATTTGTGCTATTATTTAAACCTAGAGGCTAAGTTCATATTGATATCAAATTTTTAATTGATAAATTACAATATATATCTTTTTCGTTATTACATGGAATAGCAACTTTGTTGGTGCAAGCCATCATTATAACCATCTTTGGATTTGAGTAACCATGGTTATGACTGACTGGGACATATTTCAGTGTAACATTCTGCTTCATAATATATACGTTTAGATTTAATGACCTACCTCCTGCCTAATTTAATGTAACTCTCACTTCATACTCGAGCCGTAATTATAAGTTTGAGGAGATTTCTCTTGCAGTTTTGACTAAAATTAGTTTCTAGTAATCGCCCCGAACTTGGAATAATTTTTGGTGTGTCAGAGCTTAAAGATGTACTAAGTTTAATCTCTCATCCTATTATCAGGATTTGAATTTTTTTAGTCAATCTGATATCTGCAAAATATTCCTAAATAGTTAAGATAAATACATTCAGATTCCGTTAACGTTATGTAATCATCAAGAAATACATGTAGAAGCTATAAATGAGAAATTAAAGCAGAAAAAGACTACTAATACAAACGAATTGGGACTTGGGAGAATGGTGTCACAATCACTGTTTCCTCAAAATGATGTCATAATGCTCTCAGCCTAGTTAGTGTGAAAGCCGACAAACTCGACAACCTGGCTGAGATTTGGACAGAAAGTAGTGACCTCCATCTGTGTGCGTTTGCGTGAGAGAGAGAAAAGAAAGATAGCGAACAAAGCACAAAATAGATGAGGATGAATAAGTTTTAGGAATTGAGTATATGATCGCCAGATCATGTACGTTTACAGTGCGTAGATTTTAAAATAATAGATATATTATTAAAATAATATTATTATATTATATAATTAATAGGTTATGAATGTTTATAATTTTCGATTAAATATTTTTTTTTCAATTTTATTAACCATGTTCACGAGTTGAATGAAGAACAAGCAGAGTATGTGGGGTACTATTTGATGGAGTGTGCCACACACGGCAAGAGAAAAGAAAACTTGGTATATATAAACATGAAAGTGCTTCTTTCGTATGTTTTTCTATTAATCCAACCACACGCTCCTCTTGTTGGACTCTTATTACTCATCAATAAATTTTCCTTTTTGGCCTCTTCAAGTCAACCACAAATCTTTAACATTAAATCATACACGTGTATGTCATAATGGGTTGGTTTACTTTCCTCTACAAATATCTCTAAATAAATGTACTTGCTTTAACTGATGGGTACGTACTAATACAATTTAATAAATTTTGACTTTGGGAATGAGTGTTGTTCCTATTGATATTTTCTTGTAGAAGTCATCCAATGAGTGAGCTTTGTGGGCTTTGGTATGCTATAAGTCAACAAATTCTAAACCATATGTACATACAATACCAATAGTACTCAGCTGGAATAATTTTAGAGATTGACTAAAGGTAAGGAAGAACCCGAGAGTGCAAAGTGGATGGTCGTAATTGAGAGCCTATTGACTTGGGATTTAAACCAATTGGGGTTTCAGATTTAAGTCGATTCATGTTGCTATTTGTAAAAACACAATCATGTTTTCTATGACTGTAGTCCTTATATAGACATTCTTCTTTTTCCCTCTCCTACCCTACAGAGGTGAAGGAATTTTGCAAGATATGATATGACTCAGAAAACGATAGGCATGTTAATCAAACAAAAGGTGACGCGTGTTTTAATTAAAAAACTTAGGAACTAATGTGTTAATAAAAATTAAGGATCATCCATGAGATAAAATATTATGATCTCGTACTATTTATAAAACTTAAGGCCTACATAAACAGGACCCTAAAATACAAGTTGGACTATGACACCTTTAAAATCTATCCTATCCATGAGTAGTTCAATCCGAAAATTTACAAAATTGAACTTATTTAATCTTTGAATTTTTTACATTTTAAAATTTAAAATTTTTTAATTAAAAATAAGTTTAGTAGTATAACAAATGCTTAAGTTAGGACAACTTTTGTCTGATTTTATTAATGTGGATTATTTGATATTTAAGAATGAAAAACATAATTTTATTTTTAGTTTGGAGCTAACAGAAAAAAGCAGGCTACAACAGTGAGATTTCATGCTTGCAATCCTTACTTAAATTAAGAAGAGATTAAAAGCGAAACATAAGATAAATTTTCTTTAGAAACATAATATACAGCATTAAGGAAAGATAGATGCAAAATCTTAGGGTTGATTGTTATTATTTTCTGTTTTGAATTTCTTATTTTTATTTTTTTAAGTATAAAACCAAATGTGTTTATTTTATTTTTATTTATAAACACATTTTATAAATTTACAAAAATATAAACAGGAGATTATAAATAAAAATCTAATTTCCTTATATTTAAGTGTTATTTGATATCACTTTTATTTTTTTATTGTGATTTTTAATTTCCACTTCTTAATTTTAGTTATTGTAAAAATAAACACCTATTTTATTGAAATTTGTAATAAAAAATTAAAATAAAAATTTATTTAGTTGATATTTATCATTTTAAAAAATAAATTTAGTGATGACAATCAAATACAAATTAAATCCAAATTCCTAGACTAAAACATTTTCATATATCTTAAAAATATATATTAGTTAATGAAATTCGTCCATTATTAGATGTAAAAAAAAATCTTTTTATAAAATTTGTTTATTTGTAATTTCTGGTTCATATTTTTATAAATTTATAAACTATATTTACAAAAAGAAATAAAGCTATCATGTTTATGTTATTGATTTCTATACTTAAAAAAATAAAGAAACAAGAAATAAAAAACATAAGTAACAACAAATAGATCAACAGGTTTTATAAATAGTTTTTAAATTAAATAATAGAGAAAATATATTAATTAATATATAGTTTAAAGGTAATATCAATGATTCCTTAATATCTGGCAATTAATGGGAAGAGAGACAAGGAGTTGAGGTAAGAAAATTCTTTACTATATAGTCTTCTTTTTATACATGAACTCTCTGAATCTCTTTCTACATGCTTTATGTTATCATTATTGTCATCTTCTTCTTCTTTCCTTTTTTTTTTTATCTTTCCTTTTCTATGTCAAATAAGTCTAACCAAAAACTATTACTATATTGCCGCTCCAACCACCCTAGTATACCAGCTAAGTTTCCACTTCGTGATCATGCGTTACCCTAATTCTGTATAATAGCCAAAAGACCATTTCCCGAACTTTAAAAAAGTTGGCTACCCACGAGATACAATGAAGGGCGTGGATATAAAACTCTAATTAAAAATAAAAAGATTAATTCAATAAGAACATTAACGTAGAGATTTGATCAATAGTTTCGTATTCCAGTAAGATCTGCTAGTGGCTTAAACAGTTGTCTATTGACAACAACAATACCAAAGGATTAATTTAAGCAGCTCTCAGGATGTGATAGCTCTAGTCTTTAATTAACAATTGACTATAAAAACACCTCCCTTTCGTAACCTGTTATCCTCTTCAACCTTCCTCTTAACACTTCATCATTAAGCTCCAGTTTAGACTCATTTTTTAAATAAATATTTTGATTAGTGTGCTGGAACTTCAATTTATTTCTTACTGAAGAGAACCGAATCGAGACCAATCTTTCTTTTCATTGACTTGTTTAAATACATTGTATTGACAATTGTACCACTCAACTTCCACCATAAAGAAAGACTGACTTTGGCTTCGGCAATGATGATAATATAATACATTTGCAAGTTAAATTAAACAATTTGACTAGTGGGCTTATGTCTTGTCCACCAAATTAGTCATCCCTGCCCTGGTGGGGTTGACATGGAACTTGACCTTCATTGATGAAACATTCTTTTGGTCATTATTTGGCCCCCACCTATTTGCTATCCTAAAATATATGAGAACATAAGGGTTGAAATTCGATCACTGCTGCCTCATTGCTTGGTTGTCCTAGCATGCTTTCCTTAGACAGCAATTTCAAACAAGGAGAATAGCAAGTGAAACTCTTCCTTCATATATAATTCATTTGAGAACAGAAGTGCACACTTCATTTTTAGATTCTTTTGAAAATCCATAATATATTTATCTATGTCAAGTGCCACTAGTACTATACATCATGCAATATTATCATGAATATGGTGCAACACTGTGTGTGATTTAAAAAAAAAACTGTAACTAAAACAATATGAGCTTTGCTCTATGGGTTTTGGATGATGTTTGAAAGGATTTCGTTTTGCCGCATAATTAGTATCTCAAGTTTAGAAGGTTAAGGGTGCAAATGATTTGTATGGATTCGAAAAAGGAAAAAAGAAAGAGATTTCTCACAGGAGAGAGCTACTATTGAAGTGTTGATAATGATAATACATGAAGAGAGAAATTCAATGGACCTGCTTTTTGGGTATTTAGTACTTTTTTTTTCTTCGTCAGCAATGATTAATGCTTAAAGTGGCAACCTCAACTTTCCCGTCATATTAAAACAAATACTTGTTCATATGGTTTAACAGACCACAAGAAGTCCTCGGCCCAATATTACAGGACCACACTTGTAGCCTGTAGGGTAAAAAAAAAAGAGACGGTTTTATCAAATGCCTAATATCGAGCGTGTTTGCTCCTCAAATTATTCGAAAATCACTCGGTGCAGGGTATACCAGAATTGTTGTCCAGCTTTTTCAGCTTTACAGCAATGTCAGTAATTATATGTAGAACTTGTGTAATTTAGTCTTCTCTCCCTTAAAAAAAGGGAAATTTTATATTAGCTATAATAACCACATATCCCGATATGAAACATATGGACTTGTTTCTGGTTACGAATGTGCAAAACTGAACTTGAATAATGGAAGTTTACCGTTCCTTTGCAACCAAGGTTGAGCCCAATCGATTGGCCGCAATGAAATTGTCGTTATAGAATTGGTAATCTCAGGCAATCTTTTTATGGGTTCATAAAGTCATAAATACTCCAAATTTGAAGATTTTTTCATAAAAGATTGTGAAATTATGGAAACTTATTTTTTTTAATATATTAAAGGTTGTTACAAAATTAAAAAATATAATAATCAATTATCTGAAAAAAGTATAGAAAATTTTTTGATGGGCCTACGAAAGAAATTGGGTAATGCGGTGGTTACTATTAAAGAATTAAAAGATCCGAGTGTGCACTCAACAGATGGATTACTAGGCTCATTACAATTTCATGAAGACAACATAAATGGATGAGAAGAACACAATATAAAGAATGCTTTTCACACAAAATTGTAGCTTTACAAATCAAATTCCAACTTTATTAAGTCCAATGGCAAAAAGGGCGTGAAGGTTATATTGGTCATTGAAGAAAAGGAGGGAGGAGCTTTAAAGGAGTTGGACGTAGAAGTTATCATCACCACAAAGATGTTGGGAGCAACAATGACACTGAATGCCATAAACCTCGATATTTCTATTGTAAGAAATATGGTCATATTGAGAAGTTTTTATTGACCCAAAGAAGAACAAGCTAAATTTGCAAAAAATAAAATAAAAGGAAAGGAAGATGAGGCTGGAAGGTATTTTTAGCTTGTTTTATTGCCAAAACATGTCCTCCAAATAATTGGTATAGTTGTTATAGTAACTGTATAACCGTAGATCTAAAAGATATTATTAGCTTGGATGAATCAATCAATAAGAGGGCAAAGATGGGTGATGATAGGATTTGTGAAGCATGTGGTAAAGGTGACGTGAAAGTTATATTCTGTGGTTCATGCTACATTAAAGACATTCTTTATATGCTTGATCTAGACTCAAGCATGTTGAGTGTGGACCAATTCTTA
>JAOXYD010000136.1:26036779-26068578 GCA_028565735.1 Pinacopodium congolense | reverse complement strand
AAACCCATGAACTTATGGTGTGACAATGAGGCAGCCATTTATATCGCAAATAATCCTGTGTTCCATGAGAGAACCAAGCATATAGAAGTTGATTGTCATTTTACCTGGGAAAAGCTAGAAGACAGATCAATCTCAACTCAACATGTCAGAACAGGAAGCCAATTAGCTGATGTATTCACCAAAGCATTACCGGGAAGTCGGGTTAATTATATTTGTAACAAGCTGGGCATGATCAATATCTATGCTCCAGCTTGAGGGAAAGTGTTACAGAATATAATAACGTAATCATAGGGATTATAAAGTTAATGTAAATAACATAGTTATAGGGATTACTTTCCTATTTCAACTTATGTATTTCTGTATAAATACCTATAGTATTTTCCTAATAATACATAAGGGAAAACCTATTCTTCTAAGTCCTATTCTTCCCATTGTTGAATTTTCCAAATACTGCGCATCGTGATCATAAAGCCATAGTCGACCAAGTAAAATGTGAGATATTTTCATAAAAATGGCATCGCACCAAATAGATTCTCCATAAACTCCTAATTTGAAAGAGACCAAGCACCTTCAAACAACGGGTATAGTGCTATCATTTACCTAAGCAACTTTGTAAGGCTGTGGATGATTCTCTGAAAGTAAATTCAGTTGTTTCACTATGCTCTCTGAAACTACATTCATACTACTTCCCTCATCATTGATAAGCTTATATATTTTGTCTCTACATCTAATTTGAGTTAAGAAAATAACAGTATGAAGCCATTCTTCTTGTTCTTCAACCTTTGGGGTCGTAAGTATGCGCCTCATTACGTTAAGATTTGATGGACCAACTTGTTCATTACTAGAGCTTCCTTCTAGCTCTTTTCTATCTTTATGTTCACACATTTATTCTTCAAATTCTTCTTCATCCTCTTCTGCCATCATGTGTAAACCTTTATTAAGGCATTTATAGGCATAGTGGTCCCTCTCATTACATCAGAAGCACTTCTTTTCATTGTTGCCTCTTTTTGTCCTAGTTTCAACTATGGTCTTGGCTTTAAATTCAACTCCTTAGACAGATTTATAGTTGTTTAGAAGTGCAGGTTTTAATGAATTACAGGCTGTCCAAAAATTCTACGCAATTGTAGTTCTCTTCATGTCAAACTCCCCGACTTGACTTCTAAAATTTTTACTTGCTAATTTATGTATTGTTTTGCTCTCAAAGTTAAGTGATGCATCTTCAAAATTGTAAATCCTTTACATCATCAGTTCCTTGCAAATGTTTGCCCTTAAATCATTTTTGTAGTAAGATATAAATTACCGTTCAGATTCCATTCCCTCACATCGGATAGAAAGCTCATCAAAGAGTTTTATGTATTCTGTTACAAACATATTTTCTTGTCTAAGTGTTTTGAGTTGATCTTGAAGGTCTTATTGATAATAGAATGGTAAATATTTCTCCAATTACTTCAACTTCATCTCTTCCCAATCAACAATTGGTGGTTGTCCTGTTTTTCGAAGTCTATCTCTATCTTCTATCGATCTCCACCTGGTTTTTGCATGTCCAACTAACTTCATCTTTGCAAATTGGACTTTTTGATCTTTTGACATGTTATACCAGTCAAAAAAATCCTTCATAGCTGTTGTTCAGTCTAAAAATAGGTAGGGATCCGTCTTTCTAGTAAATTAAGATGCTTCAATATGGATTTTCTAGGTAATATTATCAAGTAAATTACGTGTTTCAGCTCGATCATGGCCTTTAAAGTTCCTTATATCATCTCCAAGTGTTGCTGGTGGGTTTCTTTGGTGTAGATCTTTCGGTAAGCTTTGATTTCTGAATTTCATTGGTTGTTGATTTGTTTTAGCCACTTCATCATATATCTCACTTTCTCCTCCTTCAATATCAATTGTATTTTGCTGTCCAGCATTGTTTTTCGGACTAGTTCTGGGAACTCCTTGCATTAGACAGTCATTAACATCCAACTTTTCCATGATTCTCAAGAGGATTTCATCTCGCTCTTGATCATTAAATATTCTTCTATATGCCCTTCTACTACGTATTGTCATTGTGAACCAAAACTCTGATACCAAATTAATGTAGGACAAGTAGAAGAAAGAATAAATTCGGGTTAACCTTCCAAAGATTAGATAATAGGGGCTGTTGAACGTCCCAAGGCTGCTGGAAAGTTGAGTTTCCACATCTGGATGCAACTATATTTGTCACAATTTGAGGTTTGGAATAGCTGAAAATTTAGTGTTTGATTGTTGGAGTTTTAGGCTAGAAATTAGGGTTTTAGGGTTACTAAATTTTGATATTAGAGGAACAAACAAGGGGTAGGAAACTAAGAATCACTCTTAAAGTCTAAGAATCAATCTTAGAAGAAAGTATCACACCTTCTATAAAAAACTCAAGTTTAGAGAAAACAAATTATGGATCTTATTGATAAAGGGCTTAATACATGCATATTTACATAAAAATTATATAGAATCCTTATTCTAATAGTAAAAAGTTTTTTAACTATCTGAAAATTGGATCCTATTCTAATAGGATCTCTTTGTTCTAAAACAAGTAGTATATCAAAAGTCCTTATCTAATAAGTATATAAAGTCCTTTGTTAATAAGGAATCCTAATACAAACAAACTTCAGTCCTTTGTCTTTGCGATCAATTCAACTCACAATTTTCATCCTACCAAATTAAAGCTTGTAGTTGAGTGATTTGCCTTCTTTTATTTCTTTTGTAAACTTTAAACTCTTTTGCATCAGGTAGCATTGGGTACGAATGCTTTTAATGCCCTAAATTGGCATCATAATCATGGTATACTCTCATTCTTGACATATTAAGCCCTCTTGTATCCTTTTCCTAGCATCCTTTGTCGCTATCTTTACCCAAGCCTATTTAAGTGACTTTATAACCATAATTCTTCTGTTCAGGATTACATGGGAGGCTTGTTAAGCCTTATACTTAAGTGCTCAGAAACTGTATCTATATTTTCTCAATTTTTAAGCCTCTGACGAAAGATTACAATAGCAAGGCGACCAGCAATTCCTTGCCTAGCTTCTGAAGCCCCTTAAAATGAACAACTTGCTAACTGCTGCTTCCATTTGAATTTATTAGATGTTTGGTCAAGATCAACTGCATGTTCTTCAGTATATAACTAGTTAATCTCTGTTTAACATTCATGAACAGAGTGAAATAGCAATTATATTGTCCTCAGGACAATCACCCTCTTTATGAACAAACTTCTGTGAACAAATGAATTTAAAGCCAAAAATTAACTGTCAGTGTTGGGGTGCTTGTTTAGATGTCATACCTTTCAGTTGCTTGGCGATACTTGAAATCAACCTGATTTTCTGTCCTTTTACTTTTCTCCCCTATTCCCTTCATACTTTAGCTTTTCTTAATTTCTTGATACTTTTTAAAAATATCATCGAAGTCCTTTACACTAACTTGAATGAAATGGGAAATTTGTTTCTAATATCTATTGTACATTTTCATTACTGCCCTTGGACTTTGATTTTTTTCCAATTGATCTCTCATTATTGCTCGGAGGCAAAGTCAATCATAAGTAGGGATCATAGGATTTGAACCCATGACATTTGGTACCCAAAATGAATGTTCTACCACGCTGCACTACTTCCCTTTCAATTGGTTTAAGGTGTTCGGTTAATGTTTTAAAACGAGATACAGGTGAGGTCCTGTTGTTAAATTTGACAATAAAGCTTTCTGATCTAAAGGTGTGATTGAGATCTTTTAATTAAGTCGAGGAGGAGGACTATTTGTTCTAATATTATACAATATTGCAGTGTGAATTTCTGATCAGATAATTGCAAAAAAACAAAGTAAGAATCCAAGTTTTAGTCACCAAAAAGAAAAAAAAAAGTTAAAAGAGCAAAGTGGTCGGAGCATGATGCAACTAATTGTTGATTCCTGCCACTGTGTTGATAAGAGTTGAACATGAATGATGTAATGGTCTTGATTCTTGATCGTGCCCTATGGTTTTTCAGCTTTATGTGTAAGCTTCTGCCTTTGATTTCCTAGTCCAGTCTTCTCCACAAGCCCCCCTTTGAAGCTAGAAATGTCTAAAAGATATCAAGGCCTTTGGGGTCAGGTGCACCTTACCTTCGGCTTGGATCTCTGGCCCCTCTGATATTTCCATCTACTTCTCTATAGAGGCATATAAAGAAATGTCATGGATGTTTACTATCCTCTTCGGCTTAATGTAATGGCTTGATGCTGTTGGAGTGAATCTGTTTCAATTTCTGGGTGAAGAATTGTATGTATTGCTTAAATAGTCATAAAAAACAACACTGAGACATGGAGAAAAGAAAGGACTTTGTATGTTGTTTTTCCTGGGCAGCCAAACAGAAGTGGGGGAAATCCCCTTTTCCTGTGAATGCTCTAGATTTTTATCATTAACAGCAAGGTTTCAATAGTTTGCTTAGCCTCTCTTAAAATCATTATGTCATAGTCTAAGCAACAAGCTGTTATACAACACAGTTTGATATGAATTACCTGGTCCTTACTTGGCTGACAAAGAAAAAGATTTCTTCAATCTTTATAGCATAATTGTTACTGGCATACATGATGTTAAATTATTTCTGTTCTGTGGGCTTCCAGATGTCTCTTGTGGGAAGCTGAAAGCAAATATGCTGACACTGACTTGTACGGTGGTTTCTGATACATGTAGTTACAGTCAGAAAAGATCATGCATATCCTTTTTCAATATTTCTATCAGAGACAGACAACCCAGGCAGCAGAGAAACCAACACAAATCTAGGCCACTATCTTGCATATTGAATGACCGGGGACAATTATATTGGTCACTTTAGGAAGCGAGGTATCTCTGTCAAAACCCCTTTGAGAGGCACAATTCCTGAAATATGCATCAAAGGATACAGCTTCCAACAGAGACGTCGATAACGACACATCATGTGTTGTCACAATGTCCGTATTTTCTGTGCGTTTAGAAAGTTGAAATCTGATTCTGATTTTATCACATTTTTGCTACAAAATTCGTTTTTCTCATTACATGGAACGGCATTGAAGGACCAGGTGTTCCAATATTGGTTCTTTAATGGTTTTATTGTTAATGAACTATTGAGTAAAAGGAAGACAAAGGAGAAGCAAATTTATTGGTAGTACTTAAGAATGATGGAGGAGTCGAGTCTTGGCTATGGTATGGCTCTAATATAACCCTTTGTCTAGATACTCCTAACCCATGCCTCAAAACTACATATTGAATGACTTACAATCTATTGAAGAGGAAGCATATACTTGCAAAATTGTGCTAGCTAATGTTCATCCACCTCTGTTTCATGAAAAAATGAAAGTAAAAAGAGGAGTGTGGGGGCCAAAATTATTTAGTTTAAGACGACACTATTATGCACTTCCCTTTCCATTCTTCAGGAGGGTCAACTGTAGGAGGACAAGACACACTACCTCCCTTTTTAGATGCATTTGGTTCTGGGACCCAAAATACTCCGAGCCCCTATCTTCCAACATCACCTCATGAACACAAGTCAAAGAAAATGAGAAAGTAATACATTAACAGAAAAAAAAAAAAAAAAACAAGGAAAAGAGGGAAAGACGCCTCTATTTCCATATTCCTTAGCACTATCTAGACAAACCAGCATTTCCCAAAATAAGGATGGTCCACACACCACCTCTCAAAACTGTGCCTATTGGACAGTCTGCTAATCCCCTAATGCCCATTTAAGTGAGGGGACACATTTATTCACCCTATTTGCCTACATACCTATGCATACATTTATGTATTTTTTTTAATTTTTCAAGCTCCATATGAATATGTTCCCCACCTTAGCTGGTCTCCAGCATCCAATTCTCATACATCCTCCCTTTCCTGTCTATCTCCATAATCTATCTCTTATTCTTCCCCCAAAATAATAATAAGAATAATAATAAAGAAGATAAGCTTAAAGGACTAACCAAGGAATGAAACACCAATGGCACAACAAAAAAGAAGCAAAGCTTAAAAAAGACTAAGCCCCCACAACCATATGACTGCAACTGGAGTCGCAATATCTAAAAGAGAGGAAAGGGATATGTTTTTCTTCTATGTAATTGTGGTCAAGCGGGTTGTTCGCATTCGTGGGTCACCCTTGGCTGCCTTAACTGGGGACAAGAAAAGATGGGCTTAAAGGTTTTAACCTAAGCAATAAAAGATTGATCTCTTAGATTGGAGATGAACTCAATACCGTCTAAATCATCACTTTAGTGCTTATGAAATATGCTTTTTATTCCTAGTGATTAGGGAACATGAAACAACAATTCAAAGGAATCTAACACTACAGTTAAATAATGGAAATTTGTTCTCTACCTTTAATTATAATTAAACCCCCCCATGAAATGAAAGCTTCTCACTAAATAATTGACCTTTCTGTTGGTACACTTTAGTCGTCTCAACACTTTTAGGTCCGTCTTGTCACATTCTCTCGATCTATATGTTGATTTAGTATTCTTTTTCTTTATTAATGTTTATCCTCTGCTACATGCTAGACCATAATCGAAATGTTTGTGCCTCGACACAAAGTATAACATATCACCACCTCCTTCCAATCTTGGCCTTCAAAAGTGAGCCGACAAACTCATTTTATTGGTATTACTGTGTGATTCTTGCCATTAACACAAGTCATGAGCTATTTGGTTGATTCTTCTTTCTTCTCCCTTTCACTTTGTTCTTAGGTTCTATTCAGGATTAAATAAAAAAGAAATTATTCAATGCGCGATCATGATTTTGTTTAGACCTTCTTTTCATTTACCCATTTAGGAAATATTCTCTTTAACTCTTTCTATTGTAGAACATGCAGCCATTGAACAAGTTGCTGGCGCTCCACTGTTACCTTTTATTATTAATATATTAAACAGTTTTGATCATGTTGTAGTATGCTCTTCAAACTTAGAACAAACATGATTACAATCTAAGCCTCCGAGTTAAACAATAATATACTTACAAGTAATCATATCTTAAAAAGCTATATAGCTCTTCGCTATGTTCAAGAATGCCTGATTTTGAACTGTGTCACACACAGTTCATGCCACCAAGGTCTAGAAAGTGAGTCCAGCTATAACCCAGTTGCTTTAGATCCTCCTAATTCCATCAACTGGACTCTTTTAAATGTAAAGCAAGATCACCTTTCAGGTTCTTTTTTTTTTTTAATGACTTTTGCTTTCTCAGAACAGTGTTTTGAATAGTAATCCTTGTTATGCATTTCCATGACATCTGGTCCAAGTAAGTCCTAGCATAGGTACTGTTGTAGCTTTTATCCATGCAAAGTAAGTATTTATTCTTTTTCCAGTCTTTCTTATTTCGATATTCTCATTTAGGGTTTTACTGGGATTGACATGACGCAAATAGTCTCACAATCTCTGTTATAGGAGCATCACAGCTTGTAAACTGTCAATGGATCTTGATCGGGTTCATCGTTCACTCCTAAATTAACTTTACGATAGGTATCTTTGATACAAAGGAAAAATATAACAAAATTATATATCTCCATTACTCTCTTCTTCTGTATCTATATGATTAGAGAGATGGACTTCACTGTCCATTAGCTTTAATCAAGATTATAATAGATCGAAATGATTGTGTAAATTCCTTTTGGCAATTGATTATACATTCTTTGTCGACCCAATTTGCAGCACTTGACAGTTCAGTAATTAGAATGTGTCAAAAACATCATACTTTGTTTAACAAAACTTAGTTTCCTAAAATTTTTATTTTTTATTTTTCTAGATGATTAAAGAGAAAATGAAAAGGTGCAAGCTTAGCATAAAATTTCTAACATTCATTAGCACATAACATATAAAAATAAGACAATGGTAGTTATGTAGGTAAAGCAATGCTGGTTATGCGAGTATCTAACTAGGATAAATTGGATTACATCTTACCGAGAAAAAATTGGATTGGATAGAAAAGAGTTGCAGTTTAAATGAAATTAAAAAAATCATGAGAAAGAATAGAAAAATTTTACTATTAAAAAATAGAAAGAGAAATTCGATCCAAAAATATACTCACAGTATTTGTTTTTTTGTCCCTCTCTTCTATCTCTCTTTTCTCTTCCTCACTCTCAGTTTTTTTGCTTCTTTCGATTTTTGCTGCTATTTGCTTTCACTTGCGTTTCCTTCACCCCACTTACGTCAATTTATACGTAGAAGTGTTGTTGGCTAGTCAATGTTTTTGGCATATTAGGCAAGTAGGCATTAAAACATACCTTAATTCTCTCACATAAAGATTTAATTGGTGATCAATCATACTTTCATATCATTCTTTTTACCTTACCACTTCATGTTGCTTACGTCTCTATCAAACCACAAGAAGATTGACATTACGTAAACTTATTAATGTTGATTGTATTTATTATAAAATCTGTCATATTGTCTATTATATGAATTTTTCGCATGTCCATCATTCCTTTTTCCACTTTCTTAAAAATAAAATAATACTGAACTCGAATGTATTTTATTTTTTAATGAAATTTTGGATTCTTTTCAAGATACAAAGCAATCTTGTTATCGCAATATAGAATAATATTTTCTTATTTTTGTTTAAGTTCTTCCAACATTATCTTCAACTACACTAATTCTTTATTGGCTTGTGTAGCTGCTTCATATTCTTCTTCTTTTATTGACACAGTCATAACTGACTGTGATTTTGAAACCTAACTCACAGCTTTTCCAACTAGTAAGATCACATATTCTGTAGTGAATTTACTTTTGTCAATATCACTTACATAATCACATCAACATATCTAATGACAATAAAGTTTGATCCTCCGTAACATAATGCAAAATATGAGGTTTCCTTGAACATCTAAGAATCCTCATAATAGCATTCAAACGCTCTCGACTAAGATTCATCATATATCGACTAATCGCTCTAATTGCATGTGAAATGTTTGGTCTTTTATAAATTATAGTGAATATTAGACTTTCTACTACTGATTCATATGGTACTCGAGACATTTCCATACTTGTTTTCTTCATTATTAGGACTCATATTTGAGGATAACTTAAAATTAACAATAAGTAGGGTAAAAATTGACTTACAATCTTACATGTTAAATCGCCACAAGATCTACTTTAAATAATTCTTTTGAGAAATCTAAATCTTCTTATTATTTCTATCTCGGTGAATTTACATCCTTAAAATCTTGTTTGCCATTTTCAAGTCCTTCATTTCAAATTTCTTAGTCAAATGTATTTTTAATTCTTTGATGCGATCATTGTTGAGGCTTGTTACTAATATGTCGTCCATGTATATAGAAAGACAATAAAGTCATTTTTATTAAACCTATTGAAGTACATATAAGGGTCTGCATTCAATCTAGTATATCTAAGGCTCTTGATGTAGGAATCAAATTTCTTATACCAACACCTCAGCACTTGCTTTAAATTGTACAAAAATTTATTTAATCTGTAAACCAAGTCTTCTTTCCCTTTTTTCTTGAAAACATTATGGTTGGAGCATATAAATTTCTTTTTCAAAATCTCCATGAAGAAATGCAACTTTCACATCTAATTGCTCAAGATGCAAGTCAAAAGTAACACGTATCATCAAGACTACTTGAACTAAAGTAAGTTATACCACTAGAGAAAATATTTTATTGAAGTCAATTCCTTTTTTTTTTTTAGTATATCCTTTTGCCACCAATCTAACACGATATCACTCGACTTGATCATCACCATTGATCTTATAAACCCATTTATTGCTAATAGGCTTCCTTCCGTATGATAGTGGCATCAACTCCTATGTCTTATTCTTATGAAGTTTCAATTTCTTCTTATATTGCTATCATGCACTAAGATGCGTTTGAGCTATTCATTATTTCTTAAAGATTCGATGGCTCTTCGTCCTTGATTAAAAAATAGTATGCAATATTGTCCTCTATAATATAATTAGAGTGTTAGTTTGATGACCTTCTTGTATGAGTTGATTTTCAAGTATCTAGAACATCAGGTTTAACTGGTTCTTACTCCATGTGCTCTAGAGTAGCTTCAGAAGATTTATTTTGATCAACTTCCCTTTCTGCATGTACTGTTGTAATCTCTAGATTTTCTTATGAAGTACCAACACCTTTTACTTATTCTTGATCCTTATCTTCTATGAAAATAACATATTTATTGATAATGACCTTGTGGGCAATGAGATCCCATAAGTGATACCCCTTCACACCTTTAGCATATTTTAAAAATATGCATCTTTTGGATTTTGGGCCCAGTTTTATAGTTTCTTAGGTATTGTACATCATATAGGCAGAATTTCCAAATATATAGGGGTTTGAATAATCTACTAGTCTACCAATCTACATTTCCATTGGTATCTTTAATTCAATTGCAATTGATGGAGCTCGATTCACCATATATTGACTTCTTTTGCATATAATTTCTTATTCAAACCTATAATCCTCATCTTTACTCTTATTCTTTCCAATAGAGTTCTATTCATTCGCTCTATCACTTCATTTTATTTAGGAGTGTATACCGTCGTGAATTGCCTTTGGATCTCATCTTACTTACAAAATTCATCAAATTATTTACTAGTATATCTTCTACTATCTATCCTCAAACACTTGATCTTTCTACCAAATTTAAGTTTCACCAGCGCTTTGTAAAATTTGAAAATTGAAAATACATATGCATTTCTCTTGATAGAAAATACTTAACATCTCCTTAAATAATCATCAATGAATAATACAAAAGAATTTGTTCTTCCTGGGGACGTAATTGGTACTTTTCATATATCAAAGTGAACCAATTTTATAATTTCTTTACTTATAAAATTTGATATGTTAAATTTCAATCAATATTGCTTGCTCACAATGCAATGTTCATAAAATGGTAATGATACCCTTATGAGATTTAGAAGTAGATTCTTCTCTGAAAGTATCTTCAGTCCTTGTTTTGACATATATCTAAACTTTTTTATACTACATTATCACATATTTTTTTACCTGAATTAATCACAAGAACTAATGCTTCTCCTTCTTACAAAGTTTCTTCCTTTAGTGTAGCTATCTTCTCCGCTTTCATAAATATAAGCGTTTTTAATCACTTTTATGATTTTATTTTGAACCTTAAATTTGAAAACGAGATCATCTAATTGTTCTACAGATAAAAAATTCTTCTTTAAGCCCTTCATATGTCAGTACTTTTTCAATAGCTTGAGTTATTGCATCATACATCTTTAACTTAATGATATAAATATCAATAATCTTTAGAACTTGATCATTGCAGTTGTATAGATAATTTCTTTTCTTACTTCCAATAGTCGTTGCTACTCATAAACCATTGCACTTCCATCATCTGCAGTAATTTTAGCATTTCCTTAAAGAGCATAATCTTTCTTGTTTAGATTCTAACAATCCTTTTTTAGATGGCCTTTCTTTCCATAATTGTAACACTTAAAGTTCTTCTTAATCATAGATTTTTATCTACTTTTATTGTGGCTTTCACTTGAACCACGTTCCATTGATCTCCCTCTTGCCACCACTAAGGTCTCCACTTGTTGCGAACTTGTCAGTCTGTTTTCCTTACTCTTACGTCGACTCTCTTTTTCCAAAATAACAGTTGCAATATCATTGACAACTAGGGTGCTTTTATTATTTATTAAATTCATAATAAGTTGATCATGAATATGGTAAACTTTGGAGTAGAAATTCTGCACATTTACTTATCTCTATTATGTGCCATAATGATGTGAATTGGGAAAATAAAGTGTTCAAAGTGTTTAAATGCTCCATTAACGAAGTAGATTCTACCATGTAAAAAGTATAGAGTTTCCACTTTAGAAATTTTTTTGTGTGAAGTGATGTGTCTCATACAATTTAGTGAGATGATCCCATATTTCTTTTTTCCTCTTCTTCTCCTCTATACTGGATAATATTCCATTAGCTAGTGCTAGGTAAATACTAATAATAGAATTCCCATCAATCTCATTCTACTTTTCATTTGTGATCCAAGCTGACCAAACACTAATGGCCATTAGATAATTATCTTTCCTCAAGATTGCATTTATCTTCAACTTCTACAGTGAGAAATTGCTTCCATTGAATTTTTTTAATTTCTTACTTTGTTATCGTTACTTTTATCATTACTGCTCTATGAATAATGTATTTAAAATGGTGAATAATAACTTAACTTATCTTTTGATGTAGAGGATCCACTCTTTAGTAGTAACTATAAAGTTTATAATAATCGGATATATGCACTCAAGACTAATTATAATACCATTTATTGAGAAAATTTTGGATTGGATAAAGTAAAGTTACAATTTAAATGAAATGTAAGATAATGAAGATAAAACTTGACATACATATTTTATGTGAAATTTTCCTAAATTAATTAGGTAAAAATCACGATTAAGGATAGAAAAATTTTACAATTCAGAAATACAAAAAGAAACTACACCTAAAAATACACACATAATATTTTTTTCTCTCTTTTCTCTTCCTCTCTCATACTCTTTTTGCTTCTCCTGATTTTTACTTCTCTCTCCTTTCACTTGTGTTTCTTTCACCCCACTACTGCTAATTTATTGGAAAAAGTGGGTTGGCTAGCCAACAAGTGACCAACCAATTTTTTTGGCATATTAGGTGTTTTGATGCCTACTACGCTTGATTTCTTTAGCATATGCTTACTAGAAAAACTTCTTATAGTGTCCAACAAACTTAACTTTACGTATATGATACTAATTCCTTTTCTATGTATATAATGCCATTGCATTTTCTCATCATGTATCCTTAGGTCTTTGGTCACATCTACTCATAGTTCGATCGCATGTAGCTTGTCCTTTATACTCTTGTATTAATATGGTGAAATGAGTACTTGACGTATATTAATAAAATCAAACTCCAACCTAAGCACAAGAAATCGATCGTGTGTATATGTTTATAGTTACCTCTGTCAGTCAATAAGTGGAAGCATTAAACTCAACAATAGTAGATATTTGTACTAGTGGATGATATGTTATATATGTAAAACAGGATAATATGATAAAGATAGTAGAAATAGAAAAAATGGTGAAAGATTTTTCTCTTTTTGATTTCTATAAATATATAATGTTAGTTATAGAATCTTAAGTAAGAAAAGACTATAATAATCAAATAACTATAATTATGGGTATTTACATAACAAGAATGTTTATATCAAAGAGGATATTGTACATATAATTAAGAGATATTTACATAATAAAAATGTTAATTATATCCAAGAGGATTATGTGCATTAACACCCCTGTAAGATAATGTGATGTTATATTTTGTGTAAGATAGGAATCAAGCAATCCTTGACATAAATGAAAATGACATTGTTGCCCTCACCCATCTAACTTCTAGACTACTAGAAGCATTTGAAGTAGTGAGGAGAGATATTAAAACTGACAAATCCTCAACGACTTGGTAAAAAAATATCCTTTTTAATTAAAGAAAGAAAGAAAAAGAACTTGTATACTATTTTTAAGAAACTTACTCAAAATCCAAAATAATAATCCAAATCAATAAGGTTTACTCGAGTGTGAAAGAAAGAGATTAAGTCCAAGCATAAAGATTATGATGATTCATATGACAATTTTGTGTTTAAAAATGAGGAAAATGCATCTAATGATGAGTCTAAGTATTTGGTAGATTTGATATATGAATATGCATTAACCTTTGTTATAAAGGATGATGAGGAAGATGAAGAAGATGAAGAGGACTTATGACAAGCCAAATTGGGTTAAAAAAGGTAAGGATTTTTTGCAAAAATGATAAAATGAGGGGTGAATCTTCACAAAAGAGAAAAAAAGTGTTCGAGGAGGATAATGATTATATCAATGATGATGATTGTGATTTTTTTAAATAAAAGATAATTAATAAATAGTGAAGTTATTGCAATAGATAGTGTTACATAGTAATTGTAGAGAACAACACTTCTAAAGCAAATATCTAGAGCACTATCTAAACAAACATTGCATAATAGAGATAAGGCGAACAACTATAATTGCTAGTACAGAGGGGAGAGATAACATTTAACGAGCTCTCCTTAGACTTTTGACACAGCATCATGTTGGAGATGTCCAAAAACCACGTTAAATAATTTACGAAAATCAAAGTTTCCAAACTATTCATATGTAGGGAGATGATTGAGATCATCAAGTCTAGCTTTCAATACTTCTCTTATCCAACGGAGTGAGTTCAAGATGAAGGATGCAACGTCTTGATCCTTGCCTATAAAAATTCTATGATTCTTTTCCCTTTAGATAAAATAAACATAGTATCTAAAAGCCAATTTAAAACTAGTAGATCAGGTTTAGGGAGTTTTAGAACATGTTTGGTAAAGATTTTTGTTTTTTTAAACACATAAATTGAAAAAATAGAACAAAAATTTAAATATTAATATATTAATTCAACACAAAAACTGAAAAAATAACACAAAAAAATATACAAAAATCAATGAAAACACACAAAAACAAAAATTGAAAATTGAAATGAAAAGTTAAACCAAACAACACCTTAGCTTTGTTGCCTAATAGACTATTTCATTCCACCCTTAAGCTTGACAATTAAGATCAAACATTATGAGAAATTTCAACTAAATGATCTTAAAAAAAGAACATTTGAAAAAAAAAATGATGGTCAGTTGTGTCATTTTTAACTTTGCATATTTTACAAGATCTATCTATAATATTGGAATCTCCTAACCTGTTTAGGTGATTAGTTGATTCTTAATTACCTGGAAAAGTATGAAGGGCGATTTTGGAAGTTTATGCCTAAATCTTACTAGCTTAGACTAAGAGGTACAAGAAGCATTTCTTTAGAAAAGGGACCTACGTGAGTAATTGGTGAAGACACTAGAGAGATGACTAGACCATATTAATCTATCCACCATGTCTTGTCAAGGGGAATAATCTAAGAGGCTAAAAGAAATGATGATAAAGCCTCTAAAATTACAGATCCAAGCATCTCCATTAATAAGTTAGGAGGTAAATAATGTTTAATATTCTAGACAACAAGGATTAGATGCAGAGGCCCTAACTTGGATGAGTTGTCGAATAAAAAGTAAGTACCCCTTCTATTTTCAACCATATAGCTAAAGGATGTGTTGAGAGAATCTCTTATTTTCATAATTTTTTTCCAAAATAATGAGGATTTAAACTTCAATTTCATCCCTTATAAACTTCTTCCTTTTATATTGTAAAAATGAATCCATAAGATCTATAGAGTCTGATTTCTTTTAGAATCCTTTAATTTCTCTTAGCTAAGCTAATCTTAAATGCAATTGCAATGTATAGAATTCCTAACACTCTTTAAGATAAGGAAAGGTCAATATCCTTCCATTTCACATTAGCATTCCATCCCTTATAGGGATCTCTATTGCATAAAAAATCTCTGAATAGTTTCTCAATACCTTTTATGAGTTTCTTAGGCAAAATGAGATGAGATGACTAGCAAACATTAAGTTGAGCATAAAAACTATAAGTTCCCTTGTTCTTGCAAAAGATAAAGATACATTCCGAAAATCAAATACATTAGGTAAAAGAGTATTTAGCATACTTTCCTTTGTTTCTCCTTATAGAACGCCTCTTAGAAGGGACCTAAAACATCTCTTCTTAACCAGTAGTTAGAGTTATAGGAGAATCAAGCACTTTTACAAATAAACTAGATAATCCCTCTTACCCTAGTAAGTTTGGGGGAACAAGGGATTTAACAGTAACATCCACTCCCTCCTATGAAGAGATGGATGAATAATCCATGACTCCAAACTAGGGTTTTTAATACCGAGCAATATTCTGTCAATTCATGTTATGTCAAGCCCAGACTGGTATAGACTAGGACCTATACTGTGCCAAACCAAGCTGGTATTCTTGCCCAAACTGGGCTTACTGGTATACTGGCCCAAAACTGAAGTGAGAATGTAAATCCTTGAAATTTTAGGAACCACTTTGTAACTTTTAAAAAATTTAGAAACATCGGTCGATCAATGTATGCATTAAAAACGTCAAGCTCTCGCAGACACATCTTTCTCTTCTTCCTTTTGCCTCTTTTTCGATTTTCTTTCCCTCCTTCACCTAAATCCCAGTTTTTTAAACACAAAACTTATACATTTAAGTTTAATTCTTTGCTTCTTACCTTTATCTATCTCCAATAACTTAATAAAAATATCGATTGTACTATATTTGAGTTCCATCACATTTTCTAGTCAAGTTTCAGGCTAAATTCTAGTAGGTGATAAGAAGCTTTATTAGCCCTCTAATGTCTACATCTATTTTCATTTACTAATTTGAAGAATTTAAGTTAAAATTGGTAAATTTCTTATCTTTAAGATTTAAGATTTAAGATTTCATTAAATTTTCATTCAATTAGTTACTAATTAGTGTTTAATTAATCAATTTTAAGCATTGTAGAAGTTGAATTTGGTGTGAATGCATATAGATTGAATTAAATTCAAAACTAAGTAGAACTAGGGTCAAAATTAAGAATTTTCAATTTTTGGTCAAATTATGCTATGTTTTATGAAATTCAATGTATATTTATATAATTCGATATATGATTAATTTATTAGAATCGTCAACTGCTTTTAATTTAGTAAAATTTTGAAAATTTCCCAACTTAGGCATATATAAATTGAGGATTTTTCAATTTTGTTGAAATTGTTTTATATTTTATCATATTGAATCTATATTCATATAATTAGATGTATGATTGAACTAGTAGGATTATTAATTATATTTAATTTAGTAGAATTTGAAAATTCCCCAACTTAAGCATATAGAAATTGGGGATTTTTCAATTTTTAGTGAAATTGTGCTATGTTTTGTCAAATTGAATGTATATTTATGTAATTAAACATATGATTAAGTTATTAAAATCATCAATTGCATTTGATTTAGTAGAATTTTAAAAATTCCCAATTTAGGCATATAAAAATTGAAAATATTTGGTTAAATTGTGATATGTTTTATTAAATTGAATGTATGATCATGTAATTAGATGTACGATTAAACTAGTAGAATCATTAATTGCATTTGATTTGGTAGAATTTGAAAATTTCTTAACTTAGGCATGTAGACATTGAGAATGTTTTAAATCCCTACCAAATCAAATGCAATTGATGAATATAAGCATATAGACATTGGGTATTTTTCATTTTTCTGATGAAATTGTATTATATTTTATCAAATTAAATGTATATTCATGTAATTATATATATAATTGAGTTAGTAAAATCATTAATTGGAATTGATTTGGTAGAATTAAAAAAATCTCCAACTTAAGCATATAGAAATTGAAGATTTTTCAATTTTTGGAAAAATTATATTATGTTTTGTCAAATTGAATATATATTCAAGTAACTAGATATGTGATTGAGCTAGTAAGATCATCAATTAAATGTATGTAATGACTTGTTTTTTGTTTGGTAGGTGCAATTAGTTTGTTTTGCTTAATGCCTTAATCAATTAAATTGATTTTTATAGGTAAAGAGAAGTTGGACTTCAAGTATTGCTAGTGATAATCAATCCCTTCTAGGAGATTTAATGATGTAGCATGGGCCTAGACTTATTTCTACCTCGAGGATTCAGATCATTTTTCTGTATTATGACAAGACTTTGAAAGGTGAAGGAATCACAAGATTAAATAAGCATTTGCTTTAATAATTAAAGATACAAAGCTTTATAAGAAAGTTCATCATAATGTGAAGTGACAGATGAAATAAAGAAGTATCAGTTAGAGAAAGATAGAAGAGCCAGATTGAGTTTTAACATTGATAGTAGGAGTTCAATTTTCAGTGTCAGTGCAGCTGTTGTTGGTGGATTTGATGTTAGTAGAGCTAATGTTGGTATTCCTTCTTTCCCTTCGACCTAGTAAGAAAGAAATGGTTCAAGTAGCAGCGAGATATGACAGAAAATAAAGAAGTCATTTGCTGGTTTTTTACTCCAATAATAATTCTTGAAGCTTAACTTTCTATTCGTACTACCATATAAATAAGGGAAGTAAAGGACCAAATAGATATTACAATAGCTAGATGGTGATATGATTCAAGTATGCCATTCTATGATGCCCATTCTTATTATTATCAACTTATAGTAGATGATATTATCTCATATGATCTGGGGTATAAAAATCTTTTGATGAATGACCTTAGAGATAAACTTCTGGTTAATTCTGTTGTTAAAATAAAAAATTATTTGGAAAAAAAAAGAATGTAATAGGCTATTTATAGATATTCCATCATGCACAATAGTTGGACTAATAAGAGATAGGAGTCTATTATTACTTTCTTGGTAATCAATTGATCCATCTGACATGATTAGGAATGTTGATTATCTGTTTCAACTTTTTGATCAAGTTGTTAAAAAAGTTGGAGCTGAAAACATTATTTAGCTCGTCACTAACAATGATGCAGCTTATAAAGCAACTGAGAGGAAGTAATAGAGTAAGTATAACTCTTTCATTTGGACTCCATGTGCTACTCATTTAATTGATTTGATGTAAAAACTATTAGAGATGGTAGATGTTTTCTTGCAATAGAGGAGACTGTATTAAAAAAAAAGAAGGTGCCCATATTTATCTAATCGTGTATAAATGTTAAACTTGATGAGGAGGGAGTTCAATAATAGAAGGAACTTATGTTGTCCTATGACCACCAGATTTGTAGCCAATTTCTTATCACTCTAGAGTTTTATAGTGATGAAAAACAAGTTAAAACAGATGTTCATAAGTGATAAGCAGCTTACTTCTCAACATGCCAAGGCTAATGTCAGATTAGAGGTTGTGAGTATTGTACTTGACGATAGGGAGTTTTGGTCTAACTGCTAGTTTGTCATTCAAGTTTGTCATTGTTTAGTTTGAGTACTTCGTGTAATAGATAGTGAAGATAAGCCCACGATGAGATACTTTTATGAGAGAGGGTAAAGGACATTATAAAGGCCATCTTAAAGAACCAATCTTCTTTGCACATATCTTTTCTTTTTGTTTTGGATGAGAGTGACTTAGAAGGAAATGCTAGTTAGGAGGGTATTAACGTGCCATTTGGTGCAATGAATTCAGGTGACATAGATGAATAGCCTCTTTTTAATGATGAAGACTTTATATCAAATGATAGGTGAACCTAATTTAATTTTAACTGATATCATCTTAGAGAATAAAGATTAATGTATTTTCATATTTTCTCCTCTTTTTATTTATATTTGATGTATATGTTAAATTATATATATTAACTATTAACTTTTTTTAGGCTTGTATTCTACTTTATGAAATTCTTGTGTTGGATAGTGATATTAGTTATAGCATTTATTATTCTATGCATTATTCTTATTGTATGAAGTTTGGAACTTTGGATACTAGTTTCATAATTAGAGGTTATTATTTAATGATGTTTTAATTTATTTATCTTTAGTAATGTGGTTTGATATTTTGTTTTTTATATTAATTCAGGTTGATATTTATTTGAGAAATAGATAAAAATCGATATTAATAGGTATGAAAAAAATAGTTGTTTGATGTATATTATTACTATTTCATCATGTTTTGATGTTTTAATAATAAGTTATAATGGTTTGATAATTATTATTTTTTGTTATATTAATTCAAGTTGTAATTTATTTGAGAAATATGTGAAAAATAATATTAATAAGTATGAATATTGTATGAATATTATATTATATTTACTATATAAATTAAATGTTTAAGATATATTAAAATTATATTTACAATAGATGCATAATTTATACAGGGACTATTTTATATATTTTACAAAATTTAAGAACTACTTTATAATTTTAAAAAGTTACTCAGTATTGGTATTAGCTGATACTGATACAATACCATTCTAGGGTAAAAACCGGTATCGGTATTATAATAGTTTAAAAACATTGGTTCAAACTACCTTTCATCTAAGGCGTCACTAGAGTTATTCTCATTTGAATTTGTGTCCCCTTCAATGTCCTCAGAAACTTGAGGTTGTTTCATAGGAGTAGAGGTATAGTGATGTTTTAATTCAAGGTTGGATGATGTAGGAGATTCAGCAATCTAAAATTCCTCAACTTGAATCTGTTTCACAGGAGTAGAAGTACAATGCTACTCAAATTCTAAGTTTGATGATGTCGAAGTTACAGTAATATAAGGTTCCTTTACTTGAGTCTTCTCCATTCCCATTAATTTAAAGTAATCACCTCTTAAACATTTACGTCTTTCTAGCTTCCATTCCTTCCGTTGGAGCTTAAGGAAGGGTTTTTATTGGTAAGATACAAGAAGAACATCCTTTATCAGTTCCTTTTTAACATTGAAATGCATGATTGGAATTACTTCTGGCAGATTTTGGTTTAGAGAAATTTCAACACATATTCTGGCAAAGCTAATCCTTTTCATAGTTATAGTATATTTATCCACGCATAAAGTACTACTTATAAAACTTGTAAGATGGTTGAGACCTGTAATTATACAATACTTATTAGGGATATTATGGATATACACCTTGATTAGGTTGTGATACTACTTCATTCCTCAAGCTTAATGCCCATCATAGGATAAACTTCAATACCTTCTTTATATAGTTCCCATTAATAAATCTCGAAAGGAAGGGGTCTTGATTTATAAGGAGCACCTCTTGCAACCTTTAGTCTTTCTATTACTTATTTGCCTTTATACTAACCATTAGAAAAGGAAGGTTTTTTTTACGAAAAAGGACCATTTTTTGCTCCCAATTTTAGTACATCTAATGGAAGAGAGATAACCTTGTGTCCTTCTTGAAAGAGAGCGGGAGGAAGATATTCTAGGCTTAGTGAAGGACACACTTGACACTAGGTTCATTTGACTCGAGTTAGTTAAGGTTAACTTTCTCCTATTCCATGGTTCCAGCTTGAGTAGAGGCATTATGATAATTTAGATTGGATGAAGGTGGTTAGAGGAATTCTTAATACGAGAAGAGATAGGGAGAGAGGGGGTGGAAGAGGACGAATAAGGATTAAATCCATAAAGAAAACATAAAAAAGGAGTGTGAAAAAGAAACTAAATATGAAAATTCAAAAGTTCATTACCAAAATAGGAAAATGGTTTTAGTGGGAAGGTGATAGGGATTCATTTTATGGTATTTTCATATAAGTTTCAATGTCATTTCATCTCTCTTTTGGTTTTTAAATACTTATTTTTTGTTCCCTTTTAGTTTACATGTAGATTTAATCATTGAATGCAAATACAAGTTAAAAGGATCAAGTTTGAAGAAGAATTAGAGTAAGAAGAATAAAAGAAGCTCAAACGAGCATTAGTTTTAGCGTAGGTGACTTTGGTTCACTTTAAAGCCTATAATGTTCTGAAATTTTATAGGGTGTAAGAACATCATATGAGAAACTTTCATATCAAATTTCATGACCATCTTAAGTGTAATTTCTAATTTAATTGCTAGATTTTAACTTTTAACCCGTAATTGTCATTAGCGAAAACTATAAGTGGCGATAGGCTAGTTAAATTTGTAGGTAAACTTAAT
Source organism: Pinacopodium congolense (assembly GCA_028565735.1). NCBI lineage: Eukaryota > Viridiplantae > Streptophyta > Magnoliopsida > Malpighiales > Erythroxylaceae > Pinacopodium > Pinacopodium congolense. Next base: position 26,047,119 of record JAOXYD010000136.1, on the reverse strand, counting down.
CAATTTAACCTAGAATTTTAATTCTCTATGTTACATAATTCGAACTTGTGTGATTATAGCTTAAGTTAGTCGTTTTTTAGTTCTTAAGGATGTTACATCACTAAATTTAGATAGCTTGTTCTATGTTGTCGCGTTATTAAGGATAAGTTTTCTATCATATAGGACATATCTAAAAATGGAGAAACTTAAGATGTAAGAGCTTACTTGTATTTATAGGCTAGCATTTTAGGCATAATATAATATTTAGGATTTTGATGATCAATTATAATTAATAAATTTGGAAGTATCTCCTGTTCATATTTCTGTCTTTGTATTTATTTCTTGTTTATTCACTTTAGTTTCGTTAATTATCTTTTCATTAGTTGTCTTTCAATTCTATCACATCAAGGGTTTTCTTTTATTTTATTTTTTCCTTTGTAAAACATTAGGAATAACTTGAAAATAAAAACAGTTCTCTATGGGATTGACCATGACTTATCCTATTATATAATAGGTTTAGTTAGGTATTTTATTATTTGGTAAACGGATGACAGCTCTAGAAGAAGGAACTGGCTTAGTAGAGAAACAAGAAAGGGTTTAGTAAATGACTACTGATAGAAGGGGGGGGAAAAAAGAGGGGTGCTCCTAGTGTCGAAGTACCTTGTAGGAAGAAGTGGAGATCTAAATTGAGGAAAGATCAAAAGCAAGAGCTCAGGAGTGAAAGGAATGAGGCAAGAAAGAAAAGGAGGAGCAATAGCATAAGGATGTCAAGACAACAAAACTCATATCAAAGTAGTGCAGGAGTGCCTTTAGTTGCATAGCGATTGTGAGAGAAGATGATGATTATGATATTGACTACAATGATGATGAATTTACACTAGATGAAGATGATGATCTTTTAGGTGAAGATGAAGAATTAGGTGTTAATAATAACATGAAACTTCGCAAGAGAGTTAGGAAAGAAAGAGGTTCTAAAACAAAAAATATTTGGTAAACAAAGGGGAAAAATCACAAATTGAAGAAGAAAGAAGTACATGAATATGATGAAGAAGATGAAAGTGAGATAATTGCTCATTTGTGAGAGAAAACAAGTGAGAGGAATTTGTGTTGGACAAGGAAGAGGTTTGCTATAGATTTAGACCTGAGTTTTTTAAAAAACTTTTGCATTTTTAGCTTATTGGTATACCAACTTTGAGAAAGAGAGGGAGCATGTAAGGAAAGCTAACAAATTATCTGAAGATGCAAAAAAAAAATAAAATTGAGGAGTTCAATAATTGGGAAACATATCGAAAAAAAAAAAGAGGATTTGTGTCAACAAAGGAAACCATCAAGAAGGAATGGTAAGGAGTAGGTAAAGGAAGAAAAATTTAAGCCGGGAAAGCAAATGCATAGAATTTGTCTCTCATAGGAAGATGAAAGGAGGCAAGATCTAGAACGAAATAAGTTGGTCTATTTGAAACCAAGTTTAATAATTTGGATTTGGAATTTAAATCGAAGGATCAAATTAAGAGAGTGATTTTTAGAGGAGGAGAGCATTTTTCATCTATAAATCTCATGAAATTTTAAAAATTGAAAAGAGGAATAAATTAGTTTTCTAAGAAAATAATTTTTGGTGCTCAATTTTACGGTAAAAAATAATAAGACGAACGGGTAGAAGATAAAATAAAGGAAGAAGATGAAGTGTGGGAATTATATTATTATCAGCCGTTAGTTTTGATACCATATTCATATAGAGAATATGATAAAGATAAAAGAAATAGAGTATAAGATAAAAGATTTTTCTCTTATTGATTTTTATAAATATATAATGCTATTTACAAAGACAACGATTTTAAGTAAGAAAAGATCACAATACAAAAATATCTAGGATTGTGAATGTTTACATAATAAAAATATTGAGTATATAAAAAAATCACTGTATCAAGAATTGAAAGATATTTATAACATTTTCTGTATGACAAAGGATTTTCTATCTTAACAGGGCACTTGACCGGCAAGAGTGCATGAATAGTAAGTGAATAAAGCTGTACCAGTAAAGCCCGGCAATAACCGGCGGTAGCATGTACGTACTAAAAAAGAAGGCCGAAAACGCTCTTGACTATGTCCATCAATTAGAGGCCTATATTTACGCTCCTCCATGGAAGTGAAAAGAAAGTAACGATTAAAAAGATCCATACGACAACCATATTCAAAGTTGAAGGGAGACATTTTTATTCAGTTGCTACAGAGGAGAAAGTCACATGTATATATGAAGGACTAGGATCGAGTAACCATTGACAACGGTAGATAATGTTGGATGGGACTTCGTGCAACCAAACGAATTGATAAACAAAAGGATATTCAAGTTTTTAATGATCTTAGTAAGTGGGTTTCAACTTTCAATATATATAGTTTCATCTAAAAAAAATGAGGGTAATTGGCATCAATTTCATAATTTGAATTGATGGTGTATTATAGTTAAAATTTTGAATATTGTGCTAGTATTAGTACTAAATTTTTACTAGTCAATATCGATATTGTTTTGGATAATTTTTTAAAATTATAAATTAGTTTTTAAATTTTATAAAATTTATAAAATAGTCTATAAATATATTTATAATAGAAAGTAAGAATTAAAAAATTTAAATTAACAAGTCAAAATACAAATTTTTTAGAAAAATTATTTTAATTTTTTTTATTTTCAGTATCAACTGATACTGACCGGTAAAGTGCATTCTAATTAATACTAATCAATACTCAAATTTTGTACAAAAATATCTTTATTTTTTTCTATTTCTTGATTAATACGGTGCGTACCAATCAGTATAAAACTTTGTTGCATGTTTGAGGTCATGCATGAAGGCGAGAAAAGCATGGCATCATTTTATTCAACAAGGGTGTGGATTTCACATTGTATGTTCAAACATTTTTCCAACTTCCAAACTTTCCAAGGATAAATCACTTGTACATTTTTAACATTTTAAAATACACCGACTTGAAAAATGTTATCTAAATTAAATTTGTCTTTAGTTTCAACGTATTTAACTATTTATATTTTACTTCAATGATTAAAATAAGTTTTTTCACTAAGTTAATTTTAATGCGCTCAATATCATCATCAAATGGTGTCCCAAGAATCGCGTTGAACCTTTGGTACAATTCCTAACTAGCGAGTATGAGGCTATGAGTTATCAATAGTGAATTTAAATGATGAGGGTAAATTTAGTGGATATCGTCAAGTATATGCTGATAATTGGAGGGTTTTCCACCAATTCATTCACAAAAGGCAGTGATAATATTTTAATTAGAATCCGTAAGAGCTATGTCGGTTTAAAGATCCATAATGTTCCTTGTAATTCCTTTTTTTTTTTTATCTCTTCATAACATTTTCATTGAAATTAAAAACAAGGAGGAGGACCCAGCTTTACTGAAAGGTATACAAGTAGTGCTTTCTTTTTATGTAATTTTATTTATTTATTTATTTTGTCTCGTGTGCAAAGGACATTAAGGGGGTGTGGATACAAAATCGAGTACGACGCAGCCTCTTTGCGTAGCTTTGGTATGTATTGTCATTTCAATTTCCATCTTCTGTAGATGGTGATCATCATGATCTTTGTGTCGGCAAAATACACTAAATCTTGTGTGTCGGTGAGAAAGATTGTCTATGAGTCGTTTATGGAAGATTAATACTAAACCAATAAAACTCAGGCGGTCGTCGCGTGCAAGTAAGTTCTTTGGAACGACAACCTTGCACTCAAGGTTCTGTTCTTTTTCGCTTTTTTTGTTTTGTTTTGGATTTTTATTTTTATTTTTTAAAATTTAAAAATTTAAAAATATTACAAAAATTCAAAAATAATACAGTAACATAGTACAAAAATCAAAAAATAGTATAAAATTGTAAAACATACACAAATATATATATATATATATATACAAAAATTACAATTAAAAATTAAAATTAAAAGTTGAATCAAAGGATCCCTAAACTTAAGGCGCTTGAATGTTTCCGATTAGATAGAACTGAAATGTTTTATTTTATTATTAGTAAAAGTTTAAGAAACCTTAACACCTTTTATCATTAGCAAAAAGCATTATATTAATTCTAATATTTTAAATATATATTTAACTCAAATCCTAATATTTTGAAGCATTTAAAAAGAATTTTAACATTTTAAAATCATTCAAAAAGAATTCAAATATTTCAGAAGCGTTCAAAAAGAATCATAACATTTTAAAAAATGTTAAAAAAACAACCATGATCTAACATTGAGTTCAAGGTTGTTTTGAATGTTTTTAAAACGTTAGATTTCTTTTTAAATACTTTTAAAACATTAGAGTTTAACCTAAATATTTTAAAACGTTAGAATCTAATTTGAATATTAAAATGAAAATATTAAGGTCTAAATGATGTTTTTTACCTTCATCTTTAACTAAGTTGCTTTTAATTATACTCTTTCCTAAAGAAAACTTTATAGTGGTTTATATCTAGTGTTTATATGAATTTAATTGCCAAATTAAAGTAAAACAATGAACCAACAATTATATTTGTTGGACATGATTTTTGGAGATTGGTATCTTTAGAGAGTACAATTGAGATTGATTATCATTAAGATTGATATTTAAGATTGAGATAAATTCATCAACATTTTATTCATGCTTATCAGCTTTTATACTTTTATAAATACAAGTTTGTAATTCTATAAAATACACAACCAATTCAATAAATTTCTTCTTCATTCTTGGTACTCTTTTGGCAGTCTAGTTTATCTCACTGCTCTTAAGCTTAATATTTCTTATATGTTCATTTAGTTTATCAATTTATGTCCGTTCCTCGATCAACTCATTTCTCTGCAGTATTTAGGATTCTTTATTATATGAAAGAAACTGTCTTTTATAGATTACACTTCTTTATAACATCATCCTCAGTATTATCTAACTATTCTAATGTTGATTGAGTTAATGATCCAATAGATTGATGCTTTACAATTGATTATTGTTTCTTCTAGGGAGATTCTCATATCTTTTGATGCAGTAAAAAGCAAATTGTTATTACTCGTTCTAGTACTGAATTTGAATATTGAACTCTTGCTAATACTACATTTGAACTACTTTAGTTACGTAGATTATTAATTGATATGACAATTATGCTTCATTGTGACAACAAAGGTGCCATACGAAATTTTCATAATGATTTTTTTCATGAATGTACGAAACACATTAAAATTAATTGTCACTTTATACGTCATCATGTCTATTAAGATACCATACATTTGATTTCGATCTCTTCTACTGATTAAACAGCTGATATATTTACTAAAATGCATCTTCCTACTCAATTTCAACATCTTGTCAGTAAACTTAAGTTGACATTTACTATATCACCTTGAATTTGAAGGAGAGCGTTAGACGTGATTTTTAAAGATTCTTATCTTTAGAGATTACAACGGCGATTGATTATGATTAAGATTGATATTTAAAATTGAGATTAACTTATCAGTTTTTGATTCATACTTATCAGTTTGTATACATGTATAAATACATGTTTGTAGTTTTGTAAAATACACAATAAATACATTAAATTCCTTCTTCATTCTTGGTACGCTTCCTCTGTTAATAATACTCAAGTAGAAAAGGAGTTACATGCTCTTATATATCATTGCATATTGCTCCGCAATTAAGATTACAAAAGAGCAGATCAACAGCTTTGACCCACCAAGATGGCTAGCTCAAGCTCACAGGCTTGAATATCCCGAAAGAGATTAGATTATGTCTGTATAGCCCTGAAACGTCGACCTGGCATATATGCCAAGTTCTTCAAGATGTTTCATGGTCAGTCATGAAGCTTCAAGATTTTCATAACCATATGAAGCTCATAAACTCCAATCATTAATAATTTTACAAAATTTAGGATTTGCATTGTTATAAAAGCTTAAGTTAATTTATCGTACTACTTGGAAACTGGCTTCACGTTACTCTTGTTGTGTGAATATATATAGTATACAGTACGTATGAGATTTCTTTTTGTACAACCTGATACAATCTAACATTTGAACTGGTTATATATTCTGATCATTATTACGGAATGTGTATAACATATATGTCAGACCATGAAGAGAAAAAAAAGGAACTCGGTATACTGAATATTTTCCAACTTCAATTTGGAAGAAAAGAATCACTAATCCACTACGATTTACACACCGTGTAGTGCATGGAAAAAGATAATCGGTCCACCTAAAACTTCATCCCCCATTACTTTACAACTCAAAATATGCATCATACATATAAGTACATATGATCAAGTACAAACTGGAATTTGGAACAAAATCTCCAAGTAACTATTGGAGTGTCGAAACAGATGAGAACTTGACTCCATTTCCTTTGCATTAAAAAAGTAATATTTTATAATACTAGAAAGAGTTGACATGTGACTGTCAATTAGTTGGCTATATCTACATTGATATAAATCTCCCTTAACCAATTAATTAACTTCATTCGTAACTAAGTACATTGGTATCACTTGATTATTATAGTTAGCAAATGAAAATGCCACCTTAAATCAGGATCTTGCTTAACGATCACATGATCATTCCATGGGTTTGATAAAATGTCTCCATGTTAGTATAATCACGAACATTTTCTCTGGAAACTTGTCATTAGGGACCACATCATTGGTCGCTTAAAGAAAATTATCTTGGCTATAATTAGGGTGGTTCATTAGGGCAAGAACGCTGATTCTCTATGTGCCGTGTGCTGTGATTTTGTGTATAAACTAAAACTTCCCATCTCATCTCTTGCTTCAAGATCTCGTCCTAAACATTTAGTAGTCGAACTAGTCACGATTACCATGCCCAAATCAGAATCAAATCCAGATCAATGTGGAAAGAACCTGTTTTTCTTTTAACCTTTTTCTCTGTGTAACTTATATGCAGTCTTTATATTGGTTTAGCAGGAACATTGTTTTCGAATCAACTTACATATAACTATTTATCCACTTGTTCATACCAATAATATATTGGAAAGCATTACATAGTCTAAGGATAATAATTGTTGGGAAGATTTTTTTAAAATTCACAATGTGAGTTCACTTGGTTCAAATTAAAATAAACTCGCTCAATTATACCCAAAAAGAACTTGTAATTAGAGGTTTCTAAAAATTGTATTTGATTAGACGCTTGAGAATACTGCTTTACTTAAAAACACTGAATATATAGTTATGCCATATAGTAAAGTTTATTTACTTGATATTAATGATCAGCATTATATCTTATGTTTTAAGAATAAATTGGACTCCATCAAATGCGATTTGAGCCTTAATATCCTTTATGGATATAATAACTACAAATGAGAAGTTTAAATTAGAAAAACATTCCAAATAATTAAATTTAAAAATATGACATAAAATTATAAATATTTCCTTAAGTATTAAAATGGTATTAACATCGAAAAATATTTTGAAAATGAAGAAAGATATTAATTCTTTATATTACATTTATCCAATGTTTTTTTTAAAATTTACATTTATCAAGTATAATGAACGGGTAGAGACTTCTATTCATCATATATTTAGGTCATGTTTAATTTAGATTTTATTTTTTATTTTGATTTTCTGTTTTTCTAAACACAAAAATCGATAAAGAAAACATACTAATGCAACACAAAAATCGATAAAGAAAACACAATAATTAATACCAAAATACAACAACCACAATAAAAAACAACAATCTCCAACTCAACTAAACATTCCCTAACTCCTCGCTTATATTATTGTCGACTTTGGGAATAAACAGTAAAGTACTATCACTCCTTATACAACTAGATTAATTTACATGTCTATTAAGATAGATGAAACCTATTTTATCCAAAAGAAATAATAAATTTTCAACTAGTCTGCAATGCATTTTCTAACCAATAAAAAATGATAATAAGATTTCACTTACAAATTACTTGATGCGTGCTTGCCAACTTGTATTACAAATTCTTTTATCATTCCTCGTCCTTAACGTTTTATAATCTCCATGCGGTTATCTATCAAAAGGCATATCGGTTTATATATCATGGATCAGGCACAAATATCGTTTTTTCCTTTTTTTTTTTCTTCTTTTTGTGTGTGTTAGAACTTGGAAGCGCAATATCTCACATTCTCCAATCTAGAGTTGAATAACCTACAGGAATTCAGGTCTTCAAGAACAAGAAACGTTACAAATGATTGAAAATTTGTACACACACCTTTACATGCAAATACATACATATATGAGTAGACCAGAAAGGCTTCAAGATCAATTAATCTGCACTAAAACCGATTCTCTAATTCCCAGTTAATTGTTTAAATATTCTTAGCGTCATCCAGTTATATCAATCCATGTATCTGACAGGCCAGCAACAACAAAAGCAACCTGGGTAATGGGAGACAAGGAAAGAGAGTAAGGATTTGGGGATTTCATTATTAACAGTTTAATAGGGCCTTTATCTTGAATGCTCTATTAATTTATTAGTTTAATCCTTTCTATTCTATTGTAGTGTGAACAAATATTGTTATTTTGGGTTATCTCTCGAGATGTTAACAATAATAAATAAAAGTATCTTAAGGACAAGTCAACGGTCAAAGATTTGCATTACTGTCTCTGTCTCCTACACGTTACTCTCACTATGCATCCCCACTGGGATTAGGCCCTACCTGCCTCCGTCACCCGTCAACATCCTAGCATACTGCCCCCGTAAGGAAAGGTAGGACTAATCTATTTTGCATACAGAAGGCTTGTGTCATTTGACCAAAAAATATGAAGAGAAAAATTGAACTATTCTTTTGAAGGTTTAAAAAGAATTTAAATAACGCGAATTTTTAATTTTATAATTGTTAATTAACTCATTGTTGTCAATTTGATATATGTTAACTCCTTCTTGTCAATTTGATATATGTTCAGTCTATGGATGGTATAAATCCACCATCGCTTGGGATAGTTGACTCCCTTAATTACACCTAAAATCAAAATTACTTGTTATTTGGCATGACCTGCGGGCCCGTTGACTTCTTTCTTTTATCCTTATATGGTATATTTACATGTAATGTAACAGATATCAATATTATGAATCTGTATTAATATTTTATCATCTTATTTTGCATGTTGATAAATTCCGAACCATCAGATCATATGATATGCTGATCTTTGACCTTTGTTTTTTTTTTTAATCTTTACCTCAATCTTATGTTCTAAAATTAAAATTTTTTAGTTTAGAGAAAAAAAATTCGTGTTTAATAATTTCCCACTCTTATCTTCTGTTAGGCTCTTGGCCATCCCATTGCATGGCTGGTCGGTTGGTTGACCGGTCGAAGTGTGTGGCACGTGACGTTCCTTAAGTTGGAGCAAAAGTTGACTGGACAAGTGGCGACAAAGTCGGGCATTTACACGTGGCAAAAGATGAAACATTTTGAGTGGAGAGCAATGCGATGACGTGTCATTGACGTCAGTTTGAGAGCTCTTTACCAAACAATTTCTCTTGATTTCTGGGCACGACTGATTTGTTTCTGGTGTAACTTTCGGTGCCAGCAAAAATCCTTTTATCTTTCCTCTTAACAGTCATGATCAATCAATCCTCAATTTTATTTTTATCCTCAAAAGTAAAAACTATTTAATTAAACTTTAAAATTATCTAAAATTTTATAATTTAATACACTATCAATTAAATTCTTATAATATTAATAATAAATTCTTAAAATTTTAAATTATTTTTACATATTTATTCTCTGATATTTTTATTTTACATAAATGAATATAGTTCTAATTATATATGTTCATATGACATATTTAAAATATGTACAATTGTCATATTGGTATTTTGTAAGTGCTAAGAATTAATAAGTGATAGTAGTTTAACATTTTAAGTATTTGTATGAGAGTTTTAAAGCTACAATAACTTAATTAATAGTTTATCAAATTATAAAGACTTTGAATAATTTTAACTAATAATTCTGAATGATTTTAGTTAAAAATCAATGTTCTCTATAAAGTTATGTAATAATCTTATATTACTTACAACCTGAATAAGCCAGCTGTTAAATATAAAAAAATCTCTCTGTTAAATAGAATATGAAATTTTATTAATCTTTTTTATTGCAGATAATAATAAATTAATTTGATTTTAACTCCATTCGATCTAAAATTAATGTCTTAAACTTGGGTTTAAATAAATTTGAATTTGAGACTTAAATCATATTTTAAATGTTAAATTTTATTTTAATTTCAAATATAATTGAATTGTTTTTAATTAAAAATGATTTTTCATTTTATTTTATGAAAGTTTTTCTTATATTTCTTATAGAATTTTGGATAGAATAAAAATATCAATTCATAGATTAGAACTTATTTAAATTTATAATTTCACTC
>JAOXYD010000136.1:26019086-26033753 GCA_028565735.1 Pinacopodium congolense | reverse complement strand
CGAAAAATTGACAAGTGAAAGTAATCTAAACCTTAGGGTTTGTTTGATTCAGTTTCTTATTTTCGTTTTTTGTTTCTATTTTTATAAACACAAAAACTAATATAAATTATTTTTTATTTATTTTCGTGTGTTTTCAATGATTTCTATATTTTGTCATCAATTTTATGTTATTGTTATTTGTTTTTATGTTACATTAGTATTTAATTAATCAAAATAAGTACAAAACGAAAAACCTATTTAGACAGGTAAATCCTCTTGAAGGCTGAAAACTAACCTCTTAAATGAAGGAATATAAACTACCAAGAACCATGACAAATAATATAATAAACACAAGTTCATCAAACTAACCGAATTCATAAAACAATAAGACATATATCAACAAATTAAATGGCCTAAAGAGAATTTGATTCCTGTTTGATATATAAAAGACCTTAAACTAAAGCTTCAGACCCATTGCCATGGAGTTGATTTTCTTGGACAAGTCTTGTATATTTAGCCTTTTTTCCTTTTGGTAAAGTTGATAAGGTCTTCTTTGCCTTCAATAAATATTTTATCATAAGGTAATTTTGTTGAAGAAGAATTGTGATGTCTTCTGTTCAGATTTAACATACCCACCCTGTGAAGCACGCTTCCAGTAACCAAGATTTTTTATCTTACTAATCTATATTCGTTAAATAGGGTAAGAAGGAAGGCTATTGAATTCTATTTGAACCTGACTTATATCAGGTTTTGTTCTCTTGGCTATCTTCCTTTTCGTATTAAAATAAGTAATGTAAGGCTCTTTCTGGTCCATTTTTTATTACTCTTCTAGTGCCTTCCTCTTTCTTCCAATGATTAAATAAACATTTATTTGATTGTTTTAAGAATTTCCATATATTTCTATAGGGTTTTATTCAAGTTGTTGAGGTAAGCTTCAGATGGTCTGTTCGTTCCTTCTTTATCCTATAATAAAGGCTAGTTTTCCTTTTTTTTAAAATTCAACAACACTTGCTTTTGTAAGAAATAATGTAAAAATTTTTTTGAATAACATAAAACTAGAACTAAACTAATACATCTTATTAGTGTTTGAACTGAGAATTTCAATAGTTTGAGAGACTACCCTGGTAGCAATGCTACAAGCATCCATGACAGAATCTTTGAAGGTTCTGTTATTTCGTTCATGCTAAAGGGTGTAAGCACAGGTTGAGAGAATACACTTGAAAATGTTAACATCAATGTTTATATGAAGGATAGGGTTTTTGAACTAGTGTAGGGTGGATGGAAGGGTAAATAGAGTATTAAGGCTAATATGAAAATGATCCAAGACAGACAACCATACTATTTTTTAATAGGGACATTAAAAAATGATTTAAAGTTTCATTATCCAATAAGCACAAGGAACAAAAATTGGAAGTGAGAGAAAGATATTTTATCTCTAGTTTGTAATTTGTTTAGAAAAACTAGTCAGGGAATAAAGTTATGTCTCGAACTAATTTTCATTTACTAAACTACGTTATACCAAGGTACAATAGTGAGAGAAGGCCTCAAGAATTTATAAGTTAAGGCATTTGTGTAGGTCTTTGAAGGGATTGCCAACCATTCCAGTTTGTCATTCTAAGAGTTATCAGGTAAGTAAGGAATTGATTCAGAGGCAAGGTTCCAAATAGTCTTGTTATTTGATGAGTTCCAATTCTAGCTATTGTCTTTAATAATTTCAGAGACTATTTCCCCTATAGGAAGATCAAATCCATTTATTAATCGAGGGGCTATGAGATCCATAAGGATGCTTCAAGTATGCTAAGTATTTTGTCACAGAAGTAGAAACTCCATTTCCAATTTTAATTCTGAATTGGTTCTTAATAAGATCCTTAACCTGTAATAATTTCCTCCAATTCTATAAGCTGTAACTCTTAATAATAATAGTCTAAACATTTTTTCTTTAAAAAATAATAGAATGAACCCACTAACATATAGAGCCTCTGGATCATTAAAAAAAACCCAGACTTTCTATCCTAAAAGAACTTTGTTCTAGGTTTTAATATTTTTTGTTCCTAATCCACCTTCTTTTTTTAGATTTACTAAGATCACTCCATTTAACTCTAGCTAGGTGATTAGATATAGTAGCTCCAGACAAGAGAAAATTACGCAATTCGATTTCTATGTCTTTGATAATAGAAGAAGGGAGGATAAAATGAGTAGACTAATAGACTTGGAAATTGGATAAGATAGAAATAACCTGTTAAAATCTCACAGGATATGAAAGGGACCTATTAGTCCACTTTTTCATCCTAGTATCTACTTATCGAGCAAAGGAAGGTAGTCTTTTTTAGAAAGTTTACTAGATGGCGAAGGAAGACCAAGATACTTAATAGGAAGCTGACTTAAGTTAATGCTAGTGAGGTTAATGATGTCATGGTCAAGGTTAATAGAATCTTTTAATAAAAAGAGTTAACTTTTAGATAGATTCATCTTGAGACCGGAAAATCTTTGAGAACACGTTTATACCATTATACATGATTTTAATTGATTCAATATTAACATGATAGAACAAAAGAAAATCATCAGCAAATAAAAGATGAGACAGTTTGAGTTTAAAGCATTTATAATGAAATTTAAAATTATCATTCTGAGCAATAGTGAAATCTAAAATCCTAGAGAGAGAGAGCTTCCATGCAAATATTTAAAGGACAATACCATTCAATAAGATAAAATAGGAGGGAAACCCTAAGAAAGCCAAAACATGGAATATAAAGTCCTAATAAATAGAATCATAAGTCTTTTTTAGATGAATTTTAAATTTACAATGCTTATGCCCATTATTCAGATGGTAATTTTCGAAAATATTTTGAGTAAGCAGAATATTATCACCTATATGATGACCCGTAATAAAAGCTGATTGATTATTCCTTATTATTTTTATTGGCTTTTATATTTAAAAAATATAAACAGAAATCTAAAACTAAAAATCCGTTTTATTTAACTTTTTGTTTTCGTTTTTTTTTTTCATTTTTGATTCATTTTTTGTTTTTGTTTTTATGTTTTTTCATTGATTTTTTGTATGTATTTTTCAGTTTTCGTACAATTTCTTTCAGTTTTTATTTTTAGAAAAATAAAAATAAAAACGAAAATAAAAAACTATAACAAACAAGGCCTTACTAAACTAGGCTTTAAAAATATATTCAATAGTTTTAAAATCACAAAAATCTAATTAATAGTTTATTAAACCTCTTGAATTCCGGATGATTTAACCCTTTATTAAATGTAATGGAAGAACAATGTTTTAGGCATTTTAATTGACTTTTACTAACAGCCCTGATAGCTCATAGTCCAATTACGACTTGATAAGCGATACCAAAATTAAGGCACGAACATAAGACTTTTTCGTCTCATTTTAAAAACATTGCGTGTGATATTGTACCAATCTCATTGACTACTAGGACACGTAAAATTTGATTCAACATAAGTTAGGTGCATAATTTCGATGGTTAAATGGTTTGCATCGGGAAGTTGTTACATACAAGATATCAGCATAGATATCCTTGTCCAAATGATTTCTTGAAAAAGTCCTTATCGCCAATAGAGACTTGCAACTTTTTATTAACCTTTTCAAAGATACGGCTAATGAAATACAAACATTAGAAGGCCAAATACGAAGTCATAATGCTTCGTAGGTTTAGAAGGAAAAACATCCTAAATTATGAGGTTCTGAAAAGAATTATAATGCTAATTAAGAGTTCGAGGAAATAAAGAAACGAAATTTACAAGATATCTATACACTTTTGGCTACGAGGCTGAAACATCTAGGCACTAGTTTTTGAAAAGAATTCACCATGTTTACTTGTTGAAGAGGCTTTGCTTTTCCATTTTGATTTTGCTGTGTCTTTTCTTTTCCAAGTGTATGTTCTATTCATAATACGCTTCAAAGTGCAAATTTCGGTTATGGGTCTATTCCGTCACCCACTCTAGTATAATCTAATGTTAGGTTAACCATTTTCTTTTTCGTATATTCAACTATGTACACTGGCTCTGCGCGTTCACAGACATCAACTTTCACAATTTTCAAACACTACTCGCTCACGTAGGTTCTTATTTCAAGATTAAATATATTACAATTTATGTGATTGTTAATATAGGAAAAGCTCTACGATTTAAATTTAGGTTTAGATGTTTTTTTAACTATTAGTTTAAAAAATCATTTCATTTCCTCTAAGTGAAGACAATAAAATTTTATTTCAATCATTAACATTGTGCTCCCAATTTTGAATATTATAAGTCCTAGCTAGTGGCACACTAATATATTTCTATTATTTTTGAATCGCCAAAAATTTTACAGTAAAATATATATTAAGTGATTTTTTAGAAAATATCAAACTATATAGAATTTTAATAAAATTTTTAATTATATAATATTGAACAAGTCTATATCATGGTTAAACAACATTAAATTCTAAGTTTCTCCATAATTCGTACCTATTCAATGTTATTTTAAAATTTAAAGCTTAATTATTAATTGATAAAATAAGTCCAAATTTTTCTTGAAATATCTATTATAAACTCAATTATCAAACAGAACAAAAATGCTGCTTACATGACATTCCGATGGATAATAAACTATTTACTTAATAATCATTCGTCATTTATTTTACCTCTTCATACTACTGCAACTTCAGGATTCGTATTCAACTAAAATTAAATACGTTACACCTCTTCACGCGACGCAATGTCAACCTAGTTATCCTATAGATAATTTTCCAAAAATAAAAAATAAAAACACAAACGGACTAAATTAGGAACCAAATCAAAAAATTAAGCAACGTGAAGGTATTTAACTTCTATTTGTACACGTGTTTTAGGGCTAGCTGGCAGGTCCCATTTGGATACTTGAACAAGAAAACCTTGTTACTTACCCTACACAATACACATACTTTCGCGTCCTCCTTCTTGACTTTTGGCCTGTGCGCTAATTGACTTAAAATGTCGCGAGAAACGGGAAATAAACGCCGTTTTCTGTTACCGGGAAATGGTAGTAATCCATAAACTAAAGACTGCCGGCAATTTGCGGGACAGCCGCAGTACAAGCGCGCATGTAACCGGTGAAAATTTGCTTGTTTACCGGGTACGACTCGTCAGCATGTCCGTGTGAAACTGGATACTGCCGGTTAATGATTATTCCCCTTGTTACCTGCGGTCTGTAAAGTCTATATATTTGTAATATGATTTTTATTTTCTTTGTACGGTAAGCACTCCAGTAAAAGTAATTGTTTGTTGGCTTAAGTATGCAAAAGGCAGACTATGTAATAGGTGGCAGTGGTTCAATTAGAATAATGGAGTTCAATCAATTTTTACTTTTCCTTTTCTTTTCTTAAATGGAAAAGATTGGGATAATGGCAATAAAATTGAGTGAATGTTACAATCAGTCAGTGGGTATATTATATATGAGGCAATTAGATAAATCCCTTCAAGAACATGAAGTATCATACTAGTTACTTTTATATTTAAGTTACATTTTATCTCAAATTGTTTTTATAGAATAGAGATGTACTTTACTGAGAAGCAAATTCTTTTTTAATAAATGGAGCAATGCTATTACATTTTTCTTAATAAAACCTTTTTTTTTTATGTAGATACTCCTCACCCTTTGGTTGCCTCCACAAAAACATAAAATTGTTGGCTGGGGTGACAAAATTCCACCTTTCCTCCAGATAAATAGCATCTTAGCTTAGTAGCACCGGAAGTTCTAACCATGAACCTAAGTTAATTCTATACGTACAGTTTCAATATGTATCCACCAAAATCCAGAACTAGTGGTGTAGGATAAAATTTAAATCCCTTGATACGTGCAAAGTATAATTTACATTTTGGGTAGATTTTAGAATAAGGAATATTTGTATGTAGTCTTAATTTTCATATATTGAGAAGAATAATTTACTTAGTCCTTTTTTCTTTTTGTGAAAACATTCTTTTGATTTTTGATTTGACCATAAAAGCATAAATGTAAAATCCTTTTGCATGCAAGACCTAAGAAAAGAGATAGGATTAGGCAAACGAAGTTACATCTGTGCCCTGGTTTGTACTCTTTTTGTTCACTTGCAGTCCCCAACCCTGAAAATTGAAAAATAAAAGAAAACCTTCATGCTTCCATCTATAAATACCCACTTCTATCCTTACTTTCTCCACACAACCACTGCCATCTTTCTCTTTCTCTAAAGCAAATCAATCTGTCTCTCTCCAATTTCTGTTTTTCTAGAGTACACTTTTTGACAGGTATTTGTTCCAAGTTCCAAACATCCAAAAAACATGCCTGAGGCACCAAAAGAAGACACATGGAAACCCACAGACAATTACTATGCGGTTACTGATAAGAACAAAGAGACTCTCCAGTACATTGAAGATGTTACTTGTAACGCCGATGAGGTCCAGAGGAAGGTTCTTGAGGAAATCCTGTCTCGCAATGCTCATGTTGAATACTTGCAAAGCCATGGTCTGAATGGCCACACTGACCGGGAAACTTTCAAGAAACTCATGCCAGTTATCACTTACGAGGATATATATCCTGATATCAAACGTATCGCCAAGGGCGATACATCACCAATTCTTTGCTCACAGCCCATTTCTGAGTTCTTGACAAGGTTTGTGTTTTCCAAGTTTCCTTCCCTATACCGTACTTCTGCAGTGAGTTGGTTTGTACTTTTTCTAACTATATTGTCGTTTTAAATTTCGCGGACTATGAGCTTTTCAAGGTCGCCTTTCTCCATCTAATTTGCATCTTAATTTTTATTTATTTATTGCTATGATGTGTTTTTGATAAATGGGATCTTTGATTTTCAGCTCTGGAACCTCTGGCGGGGAGAGAAAATTGATGCCAACGATTGAAGAGGAGCTAGAGCGGAGGTCACTGCTCTATAGCCTATTGATGCCTGTTATGAGCCAGTTTGTGGCTGGTCTAGAAAAAGGCAAAGGAATGTATTTTTTGTTCATAAAATCCGAGGCTAAGACACCTAGTGGCCTTCTGGCTAGACCAGTACTTACTAGCTATTACAAAAGCTCTCATTTCAAGGAAAGGCCATATGACCCTTATACCAACTACACCAGCCCAAATGAAACCATTCTTTGCCCTGATTCCTATCAATCCATGTACGCACAGTTGCTCTGCGGTCTTTGCCAACACAAAGAGGTCCTCCGTGTTGGTGCTGTTTTCGCCTCAGGTTTCATAAGGGCAATTCGGTTTTTGGAAAAGCACTGGAAACTTCTCTGCAATGATATTAGAACTGGCGCAATTGACACCCAAATCACCGAACCTTCTGTAAGAGAAGCTGTTATGAGAATTCTTAAGCCCGACCCAACACTTGCTGATTTTGTTGAGGCTGAATGTAGTAAAGACTCTTGGCAAGGGATCATAACAAGGTTGTGGCCTAACACAAAGTATGTGGATGTTATTGTGACAGGGACCATGTCACAATATATTCCAACTCTTGATTACTATAGCAATGGCCTGCCCTTGGTGTGCACTATGTATGCGTCCTCAGAGTGCTATTTTGGCGTCAATCTTAATCCTCTTTGCAAGCCAAGTGAAGTCTCCTATACTCTCATTCCTAACATGGCCTATTTCGAGTTCTTGCCTATCCAGAGAAACTATGGAGTCTACAACTCAATTTCCGCGCCAAAATCACTTAATGAGAAGGAGCAACAAGAACTACTTGATCTTGCTGACGTGAAACTTGGTCAAGAGTACGAGCTCGTTGTCACCACTTATGCCGGTACGTAGATTTACATCATTCTCAAAATTTCTCACTTTTAACTTATGTTTTGCTTACTAACCATAATGCTACTTTCATTAACTCGCCTGTAATTTGGTATTGCAGGGCTGTACCGTTATAGAGTTGGTGATGTGCTGAGGGTGGCTGGATTCAAGAACAAAGCACCACAATTCAATTTCATATGCAGGAAAAATGTGGTTTTGAGCATTGATTCTGACAAAACTGACGAGGTTGAGCTACAAAATGCAGTGAAGAATGCTGTGAACCATTTGGTTCCGTTTGATGCAACTCTGGCAGAGTACACCAGCTATGCTGAGACCGCAACAACTCCAGGCCATTACGTGCTTTTTTGGGAACTTAGCCTCAATGGGTCAACCCCAATTCCTCCCTCAGTTTTCGAAGATTGTTGCTTGACCATTGAAGAGTCGCTTAACAGTGTTTATCGCCAAGGTCGAGTCTCTGACAAATCCATTGGGCCACTTGAGATCAAGATCGTTGAACCAGGGACCTTTGACAAGCTCATGGACTACGCCATTAGTTTAGGTGCATCAATAAATCAGTATAAGACACCAAGATGTGTGAAATTTGCACCAATCGTCGAGCTCTTGAACTCCAGGGTTGTGTCCTGCTATTTCAGTCCAAAGTGCCCAAGATGGGTTCCTGGTCACAAGCAATGGGGCACCAAGAATTGAAGTGTATTTCATAACGAGAAGACTACTTCCTTTTCCCTTTTGCTGTCAATTGCTAGCTTTTAATTTTTATGGAGGTTCATGCGGTCATTAAGAAAAGTAATTCTGGACCTTCTCTTTTAAATTAACCCATGTTCCAATATTTTCCTTCTGTTTTTCTTTCTTTTATGTACTTCCCCTGGAATTTTTATTAGATGCTGTTTGATATGGGTAGAGACCTTGGTTTAATTAGTAATGTACAAAAACAGAACTGGTCCAAGGAAAGCTTCTTTTTTTCCAATTATGTTATTCTTTTTAATTTCTTTGTGGTTCAGTCTTTTTTTCCCCAGAGAATATGGATCATTGCATTTTATGGAATTTCTGTTCTTAATTCGAGCCAGGAATCCTGCCCACTTGAGTCTCGTGGGATCATGTGTAGTACTAAAACGGCAGCAATCAAGGAAAGCCAAACAACTTTGAAGTTCCGTCCCTTTCAGATTATTTATAGCATAAACCACTTAATTCTTATCATCTAATTTAGTAATTTACAGAGATTGCGTTGAATTAGCCCAAGAGACCTGTGACTTACCAACCTTCCCAGAGTAACAGCTGCATTACCCCTTTATGATTATTAAGGAAAGGACCATATGACCAAAAAGTTGTATAAATAATTTTATAAGCGCAGGATATGTTATCCATTTTTAAGATAGTTCTTAAATTAAAAAGATTTTTATAATTGAATATATGTAATGAACCACTGTTGTTCAATTCCTTTTCGGCTCACATACAAATTCAAGCCTATTCAACGTGAGATACATCTAATACGACAGACACAACATAGGAAACTCATGCTCTGTCCGAGTTTGGTTCGCTATTGACAGCCCATGATTAGTAGCTAGTCCTGGTCGATCGCTTGTAGAATTCCTAGAGGACTAAAAATTGGATGATTATACTAATTGTTTTCTGACGCGAAGTGTTACCAACACTTTAAAAACCTATGATATTAGCTACATAGGTACAGCATATAGCTTCAAAAAATTATAGACCCCAACTATTCCATCGATATTATTGAATAGTGCGTCATCGATATGCATGGTTTGTAGCCGAACAGTATATGACTTGTTGTAATGGCACTGTGCAACAAAACAAATTTGTCATAGAAGTCTCTATGTATGCGACTTAGGTGATTGGTGTCATTTGGACCAATCCTCGTTATGGCCATGAAACTCGCCTGGAATTCATGCGTGCGGTCAAAAGACAACAACTGTTGATAGGGCAGGAACTTTTGTTTTGGAGTGGGCTGGACAGATAAGGGAGAATCAGAAGCTGTTCCCGCTGCTCTGTATGGGAAAACAAACAAAATCAGTTTTTGTTTTCCCGGGAAACATATATGTTTTTTTTGTTTTTTTCTTTTCAAATGTGGTCAGTGAGACAATAATGGTCGTGAAGAGAGTCGCAGAATTTCCGTTTTCATATTAATTAAAAAGAACAGCAAACAGAAGAAGAATCGTTCGTATAGGATAAGGGAAAGCCTGATCTTTTGTTCTTACTTTATTTAACGTGGAGTTTGATATGCATAGTGGAATGGTGCAGAAGGTACTGTATCATTCTGATACGGGTCTGTCTTTCACGATTTTCCTGCTGATTCTTTCCTACTGAGCATCGGTTTTGATCTCTGTCCACTCTGAGTAGTAGCTATTGGCTATGGAGTTCTCATACTATTTCTGGCAAAAACAACCAAGAATTAGGATGATGAACATCAATAAAACCATACTGACAAAAACTAAAATATTATTGGAGAGAGACTGCATTCTGTTTCTTAAACTTCAACCGAATAGGGAAATGTTTTCCTCTTTTGTTACAATTTTGGCTAGATAAAATTCATTTCCTCTGTATTCTTGTCGTTACTTGCTTATCATTCAGACGAAATGATGAAATAGAAGCTTGGCCATGGCGGGATTGCTCTAAATAAGTATATAGAAAGATTAGACTAACCTTCCTAATTCCTTGTAATGGCTGGTAACTGCTAATTGAATGTGTCACACTATCATCTATTTAATGATTAAGAGCCCTAAAGTGGAAAAGGTTTAAAAGTAGTTGCAGATTTATCCCTATAGGTCTTATGATCGATAAAAGGTTGTTAAATCAGTCAGTAACCCATCGTATCATGCTCTCTTTATAAATTATTCTTTGTAGATGATATTTGTGTCAATCTTTCAAAATCACAGCTTATCCATCTACAAAAGTTTTAAACTGTTTTCTTTCTTTTCAACTTATAGTCGCATCGTAAACACTAATGCTTCATGTCCAACACTTCACATCAACTATAAAGTTTGTTTTTTAAGAGGGTACATATGATCCATTAGATTGTAAAGGCAAGTTTAATGTTTGCTAGGTAGCTCCTTAGAATTGGAAAAAGAAAATTTAAAGTTGCTTTTTCTCTAGTGGATGATAGGTGAGTGACCCTTTTGTATTTCGACAGCATCTGTTATGGTGTTTCGATTTGCAAAGTGCGAGAACTTGCAAAATCCTATAAGTAAAGTTGGGAATTAATTTAATAATGGTGACAGAAAGCAATTGCTGCTAAAACTGTAATTGGTATAAATGGATATGTGAGCCTATTATGCCTTCGTTTGCAACTATTAGCAACTAAAACAATATTCATTTAGTCTTTACTAATATAACTTTTGGTACATAAAATGGACAAAAAACTGATTTTATTTCGCATCTTGCTAAAAAATATTACCTCGTTTTTTTTACTTTTAATACATATAAAGAGTTTCAATTACATCTATATAAAAATCATAATTTTAACACTTTTTTAAATATTCACGTTTTATCTTAACAAAGTGTGAAGGTATTGTAATTTTACTTTTATATTATACATTATAAATTTTAAGAATTATTATGATATTAGTGTGACATCAGTGGTTAAGTTATAAGGTACTTTATTTAACGTGTAAGGTACTTCAATTAATAAAAGTTATAATTAATTTAGAAAATATAAATATATAGAGATAAAACTCACCTTTACTCTTTCATTTAGTATTTTTTTTGATGAACTTATAAGATTATTATTAGAGTATCATGTCATTATTTTGACATGATGCCTCTAATCTTATTGAATAAATATTTAAAATCTATGTTTGGTAAATGTTATAATTTTAAAAAATTTTCAGAAGTTATAATTTATTATATATAAATATGTATATATATATTGTTGTGGTGAACTGCGGACCATAAAATGACAGTTGGGATTTTGTTGAAAATAATTTAAAAGTAGAAATTAAAAAGAATAAGAAAACCAAAAAATCGGCGACGAGGGCTTGTAGGAATTAGGATTTAGGAAAGGGCAAGTACACGAAAAGCCCAAAGTAACCATTGGCTAGTGGGACCCACGTTCCATGTGTGGCACGTCTCCCTAGAACCGTAGAACCTGGGGTTCAAGAAAATATTATTCTGATGCGGGCATGTCCCGCATAGGGACCAGCTCCAGATACTTGCCACGTATCTCATCATATCCATGACATAATTAAGTGGTCCAAGAAAAAGTTTAGAACCTTTCATAATCAAGTAACCGTAGAAAAGGTTCAAGCCTGTTATTCGATCCAAGATTACCGTACCGTAAAACCTTCGAACCTTTTACCGTATAAAAAATTTAGAGGATAATTTGAAATAAATAAATTTTATTTATAATTTTATAATTTTATATTTATAATAAAAACTATTTATTTTAATTTTAAAATTTATATTTTATGAAATTTAAATTAACTAATTCAAATTCAATCCAAATTTGTAAATGAATTTTACAAATTAAAAATGTATATTTTTTTCTTTTAAACTTATTTTTATTAGACTTTTTTATGTTAATATTTTTTATATTTTTAAATATACTGTTATTTTGTTGTATTAAATTGTTGTTATAATATTATATTATATATATTTATCTATATTATATTATAATATATAAGATACAAGGTCCTTATGATTTTTTCCTGTTATAAATTTGATCTTTTCTTTTTCAAGGGCAATAAATTTTAGGATTAATATTATGGGTAGTTCCTCTAATTTTTCAAACTATCATTTTAATTTTTATAGTTTAAAAACTATCATTTCAGTCCCTAAACTTTCTTTTTTTTTTTCCAATCATCAGTCCTTTATCAGATTTTACTTATGTGAACCAATGAATTTTTGACACGTGTCCATGCCATATCTATAAAATCTTATAAAGGACTATGATTGAAAAAAATAAAAGTATAGAGACTAAAACGATAATTTTCAAACCATAATGACTAAAGTGATAATTTGAAAAATTAAAGGGACTACCCATGATATTAACCCTAAATTTTATGAATGAGGAATTTATAGTTACACTTCTCATTTTTCACATTTAATCCCTGTTTGGATGGACTCATATCAGTAGAGCTTTTGTTAATAGAGCTTTTTTCTATAGATTTATTTTTCAGAAGAGTCTTTCTAAGAAGCCAGTTAATTATTTAGTTGTCACTTAAAAAAGAGTTTTTTTTAAAGAATTTCGTAGAGTAGATTATTTGGCAACATAAAAATAAAAAAGTATTTTTATTTTAATTATTAATAAAAATTATTTATGCATATAAATATTATTTAAAGTATATTAAAAATATGAAAAGCATAATATATTAATTATTATATAATTTTAAACCATATGAAACATAAATGAAAATATATCTAACAAAATCTTTTATATAGATTATAATATAAGTAAAATTAATATTAAAATAAATATTAAAACATATAAAAATAGTCAAATAATATTATATAAATCCCAAAATAAATATTCAAACGTGAAGATGGGGATATATAAGTATTACGAGAATTATGTTAAAAACATAAAGGCAAAAGAGATTAAAAAATAGGTTTATTAATTGATCTGTAACATCTACCCGAAAAAGTTGTTTCAGAGGTTTTTTTAAAAAGCTCCAAATTTGAGCTTCTTAAAAAGCTATGCTTTGACGGTTAAAAAAGTCATATTTATTAAAGAAGTGTTTTTTAACTTTACAGTCAAATACCTATTTTTTAAGAAAAAAGCTTTTATGGTGGAGAGAAGAGTTTATTGACTTCTCAAAGTCCATCCAAACAGATACTTACATCACGACTTAATAGAAGGAGCTAGCTACCCGTAGAAAATTAGGATATCATATCTTGTGTATAATAATTTTTCTTAATTTTCTATAATTAATATTATTTTAAATATATAATATAATTAATTTATAAATATAATAAAGTACTAATAATATAACTTATTTTATTAGAATTTTTAATTTTTTCAACTTCTTCTTTATGAATCCTTCTTTATAAATCTGTTTTTTGAAAAAGGCTAATGAATACTTTAATGAAATGCACACAAATAATTGAAAATTTTTTTATAACTAGTATAAAAAGGAATATTTCAAGAGAAAATTAAAGAAATTAATTTAAAGAATAAATTAATTTGTTTTTTTATTTTTTACTTTTGCATATATTTTGCATTTTTTTACTTTTAAAATTAGGCGAATCTAATTGTTTGCTAAAATTAAGTATTTGGTACGTATTTAAGTTTCAAATATATGTTTCACATATATTTAACATAGGTAGTATTTTTTTTCAAGTTGATTTTCTTTTGGTAAAAATGATACTTCTAATTTTTTTTAAATTATATTGATATAAATATTATAAAAACTAAAGATGTATTGTTGTTATTATTTAATTTTATAAAGATATTATGGTAAGGGGTATATTAGGGAATATATGTAAATGAATTTTCAATTAATATTTGTTCCAAATATAATTATGAGAAATTCAATTGAATTATATGTTTTAAATAAGGGATAATAATTACACAAGTAATAAACCTTTTAGAAATTTTTTAGTTGAGTAACAAACTTTTAAAAATTTGTAATTGAGTGATCAGTTTTTAAAAATTTTTCAGTTAAGGTAAAAACGTTAACTCCATTAAGTTAATGCTAGTATAGCAAACGAATTTGACATGTCAGTATTCACATGGTAGAAAGTGCCACGTCATCATCCACGTATACATTCTACTTACCATTAAAATTTTCTAATTCAGTGAACAACCTTTTAAAAATTTTTTAATTTAGTGAGCAACCTTCTAAAAAATTTTCAATTTAGTGACCAACCTTTTAAAATTCATTCAATTTAAGTTAAAATTAAAATTTTAATGAAATAAATAAGTCCACATTATATATGAACACAGAGCATGAGATAATGAGAACCGGCGATGGCAA
>JAOXYD010000136.1:26008430-26018986 GCA_028565735.1 Pinacopodium congolense | reverse complement strand
ATAGAATAATTTGTATTATATTTTCAATTATACATAATTTTACAATTCAAAATTTTTTGAAAATATTTTTTCAATTGTAAAATATATTTTAATAATAAAAAATTATTCTATTGAAAATTTAATTTTGCAATATTATTGTGAAATTATTTATAATTTGAATTATAATTTAAAATTATTCTATTTTAATATAATAGTTTTAAATATTTTAAAAGAATATTTTTTTAATTTTTATATATCTTCTTTGTTATAAATCAATAATATATATTTAAATCTAAATTTATTTATAAAAGATATTTTGTGGCTACTATATAGTTAATTAAAATATTTATTCATGAATTATTTCTTTTAGGTTAAAGACTTTTTAAGTCTAAAACTTGGATATCCTTTGAAAGCGATTTGTTAATTAAACTTAGAAGTAATTATATAATACTCATTAATAAAATATTGATTTATTAATCACTTGTTATTTTTATAAGGAAAAAAACTATTTTTACTTTATTTGAATAGATTTTAGAAGGTTTGTCACTAAATTAAAAAAAATTAAAAATTGGACACTAAATTGAAAATTTCTAAAAGGTTACACGATTGAAAATATTTAAAGGTTGGGGTTATACACTTGGACATCCACATGGCAAATTTTGTTAGCTTTGTTAGTATAAAACTAATGATGTTTAAGTTTTTACCTAAATGATTGACTTTTTTAAAAGTTAGTCATTAAACTGAAAATTTTAAAAGCTGATCACCAAACTGAAAAAATTTTCCAAAAGGTTGATCATGTATTTACCTATTACCCCTTATATTTTTATTAAAAACATATTAAAGTTGAATTTATGACAATTACTTTCTAGTAATAAATACTCATTGAAATAACACACAATGTGATAGATCAAAATTTGTTCAAAACCCTTTAAGAGAAAATTAAGAAAACTTAAATTTGATAATTTTGAAATAATATTCTAAATGACAAAAGTGACTACTAAAACATAATATGAACTTAAACCTAAAACTAAGGACAACAATGTCTTTTTATAAAAAAATTAAACATAAAACAAAACTTTCCTTTATAATAAAGCAGTTATAAACTCATGGTGTAATGGTGCTGTTATTAGTTATCGTTGTTCTTTTGTCCTCCAACATCAGTAAAATGGCAATTCCTAGGTAGATAAACGACGTGGTTTATGGGAATTGTTTATATATTAACTTTTTTCATATGTAAAAATAGCCTTTGGATTAGAAAACAATGATTCCATGCTGGGTAGCCAATTAATTTTTAGAAAACATTGACTTGGTTTCGCTTAGAATTTTGACAATCCAAACAATCCATAAATCACAACACCCCTCATTCGCATCAATTTCCCCCACTTATGAAATACTCATCCTTAAGTTTGAGTGAAAATTAGGATACAATAGATCCTTCGAATCCTAGAGCAACAACAAATTTTCCATTTTCACATAATTTCCTTTAAATTCTTCTTGTAACTACTCTGTTATACTATCATATTTCCACCTTGTCTTCTTTAAAGCCTCTTTTACCTGGATGACTTGTTATTTTTGCTCAATCTTGGCATTTTTCATGACATCTAGATCATTTGTGAAACCATTTTCCTGCTTCTTTAGCTCTTTTCCAACATTTTAACCTGTTTGTCAAGTTCATTGTACAAATGAATGGCTTTTGATGATTCTTGCATATGTTTCTTGAACTTCCCTACTAACCTTTTTAATTATGACTATAGTTCTATAAATTTGACTATAGAGTCAGAACATTCATATTGTCTCCTCAATTTTTCTACCTGGTTTTTCTTTAACTTGAAAGAGACAACATAGTTTTCTTACAGTATAGGTTGCATAGACTCTAGATATTCCTTCAGATGCAAATCAGCCTCATTAATCAATGCCTTTTTAACCATCAATGCATGAATATTCCTTTTCTCTTTAATCTTTGTTTCAAACTTTCAAGCAATAGACTAAAATATAATATCTTCTAATGAACTAACCTTGATCTTTAATAGCAATAAGGTGTATTTGTCCTATCATTCTCTAACCTGAACTTATTAATTTTATTCAAATGCTAGACAGCTACGACATATTTGCAAAGTTTTTCAAATAACAAGTGACCGACATCCATGTCAACCATATTACAATAAACTTCATTTTAGTACTACCAATTAAGAAAAGTACTTTACAATGCTTTGTCACTTCTACCTTATCAACTGCTTTCATGATTCATCTTAACGTATCAGCATTTAGATGCTTCCCTACTAATAATTTATACCTCCTTACAGTCTCCTCCAATAATATTTTCTTAGCTCCCACTATAAATACTAATGCCAAACACCTTGTCATTGATAGTACACCTGATTAGGAATAATTGATGATGTTATGTTTATTCTTCATGTCTAGATACTAACATCATCTATCTTACCACATGGACTTGTCCCTTATCTACGTCATACTCTTCTTACTCGTCAGCATCCGCCTCATAATAGATTCATTCATTTTTTAATCCCTTTCTATATTAATACACAATCTTTCTTAAAGGATATTCATTATATTTATGACCCAACAAGTTGTACTTAAATCACTTTTTAAGAGCTAATTTGTCATATAGATTGTCAACTATCTTTACCTCATTATCTCTACCTTTAATAAAAGGGATGCTTCCCTACTATCTTCTCCTTTAAGTAGCGATTATTACTACTACTACCCTACAAAGAATACTTATGTATGGGTGTAAGTCTCTCATTAGAATCTATAACTCTTATAACTCTTATAATTTCTCCAACTATGCTCTTTTTACAGCAACTTAGCTTTTAAAGCAATGTTTTTCACTACAGATAGAGTTTGAATAGTATAAACCCCCCAATCCTGTCATTGGGTATTGCCCCATCCAATCCCAATATCTGGCAACCTACGGCCCTTCAGATTCAAGGATGTTATTCTTCTTTTCTAGTTTCGTGAACTCTATGGTATACTCATTATAATCCCACTCCCCTATTGACAATGTGGATACTAATTTATAATGTGGTGGTAAGAAGTTTCTCTTTAGCAAGTACTTTATCTGATACCATGTTCAAATTAGACATTTTTCCTCACATTCTCTTTTAGATTAGATCCTCTCCCACCAAGCAAATGCTCCTCCTTTCAATCAACAAGCTACTATCCTAACTCTTTTTTTTTTTTTTGTTGAAATCTCCAAACAGTCAAAGAATTTATCATACTCTACAATCCAATCTAAGAATTCTTCTATACCCAAGCTTTTATTGAAATACGAGATATTTACCTTTAATTTGAAACCTCCCATATCTCTAGCATCCCCTCTATAGTTGTCTATTCTCCTACAGTACTCATATAGTCGATAGCGACCAAAGCTATTCGGTTCATAGTCTTCTTCTTACTTTAAATCATCTTCATAAGTGTGCTGCCTAAAACCAAGAATAGATCTATCAATAAGATGACCACAAGCTAACTATAATCCTACCCCTTTGTTATCACTCTATCTTCTATGTGCATCAATAAAGAAAACATTTAGATGTTATACAATCTTCTCAAATGTTTCTTAAAATGTTAGAATTTGAGATCCATCTCTTACTTCAATCATCGTTACACCTAGTCCCCTTGAAAAAGGGCCCTAGCCTCATGAACATTGATATCGCTACCAATTAACATCTTTACTCTAATACCACTTGACACAACATATAGCATGATAAATCAAAAGTTGTTTGAATCCCTTTGAGAAAAAATCAAGAAATCTCAAATTTGGTAACTTTGGAATAATATTCTAAATAACAAAATGGACTACCAAGATATAATATAAAACCCTAAATCTAAAAATAAGGGTGATAACCTCTTTTATAACTAAATTAAATATAAAACACGATTTTCTTATATAGTAAAATGTCGGTAGACTCGAGATACAACGATTGTTTTTTTATCCTCCAACGGAATAATGCAACAGTTTCTAGGTAGATAAATGATGTTGTTTGTATCAAATGCTTACCTACTAACTTTCTTCGGACATAAAATAACACTTGAATTAGAGAATAATGACATCATTCTAGATAATCATTTAGCTTTTAAAAAGTACAAATCTAATTTTGTTTGAACTTTTGACAATCCTAACAATCCATAAATCACATACCTAGCTCATCCGCAATACGCACTATTTATCTTCATAATGTCATTGTTTCTGTCAATCCATAAATTCATTTTATGTTCTTCTAAGAATCTGCAAACCTTTGATTTTTTTTAGTTTTTAGTTTTCATTGTGTTTGTTCTAGTCATATCTATTATGAATATCGAAGTATTTATCCTTTCTTTATTCAGCAAAGTGAAACTTTTGATCTTTAAAATTGAATTACATGACAAATGACTTACAATTTCCACCACTTTTCCCCAGATTTTGTGGAGTTCTAATACTTCCATTACGAGACCAGACCATCCAACAACCCACCTATCTAATGGCTGTGCGTGATTATTGTTAAAACTGTATGTTTATCTTTCCCAGTATCAATGCCAAGCTGAAGCAGATATTAAATTCCTGTTCTTCCATCCCAACAACATAGCTCCGTCCTTCTCCAACAGTGTGTAATGTTCTGAGTAGCATCTCAGCAAGCTCCGTATCACAGAGTTGACAAAGGAACTCAAAGGGTATTGACGAAATCCAGCCATCGTGAACCTGGACTTCCATTTCCCCAGGAGCTCGTGTCGCTCTACCCTCTCCTCCCCCTCACAAGCAATAATGTTCACAATGTCTCTGGCTAGACACTGCTGTTCCACACCAATTCGCTCCTTCCTGTCCCTTGGAAGCGTCACGTCGATTGACTCGAACATTGCCAGGTAGAACTCCAACGTTTCTTCAAATCTAGCGAGGAAAGGAGTTGTGTTTGTATTCGATTCTTGCTCTACCAAAGTAGTCACCTTGGGATTAAGTGACTTCACCATTCGAAGCAGACCATCCCTTGGATTGTTCATATCAACACTCTCATCAGGAGTGTGGTGGAGCTGCAAAGGGAAGTTCACGACCAGAGCTTCTCCAGGCCTGATTTCAAGCATTTCCCGAGTCACCTCGGGAGCAAAAACTGGCAGCCCGTTGAACTCTACAGGAATATTAAATTTCTCAGATATTGCTGCCAGTCGTCTTCCCACTACACCTAGTCCATCACCGCGAGCATACTTATTAACAAGGTCGTCGATACCTGTAATACGCACATTCGGAGCCCCACCTGGTCTAGCTGCAAGAGCTTGTAGGAGAGTCATCCACTGAGTCCCCTGAGCAATTTGAAAGTCAACAATATGAATGCGGTCCTCGTTTCTGCAGGCTTCAGCAATGGCTCCATTAGCTGCCATGTAACCGTACTTCAAGTATGGGGAAACTTCAAACAGGATATGCATGCAGGACAGCAGGTCCTTGCTTTCAAGCTCTCTACATCTAAGTGCACGGTATATGTTAGTTCCTGATAACTCCTTCCTAGCTACCAAGCCTTCTATCAAGTAAGCCCCAAGGCGCTGTATTGGTTCTCCACTGATGGACACAGCAGCTTTGGCCATTTCAGTGAACCTATCAAAGTCAGTACTGTTGTTTTCAGCAAGAGCTTTAGCACAAGCAATCAACAGTTGCTTCAAATTGTCTGCTGGTTTGTTTTGCAAAGAAGCTTCTTCCACTGCTTTTTGACATTTATCATCAGGAGAACCTTCCCCAATCTGACGAGGCTGAATTAATTGAGAACCCTGGTGCTGCTCCTGGATGAAGGACTTAGTTCTCTGACCTGAAGCCTGCGGCCTATTACTTTCCCCAATAGAAGCATTAGGCATGGTTGTATCTTCATCATCATCAGGCGCCATTAGAGCAGTCTCCAGTTGCAGCAGAACATGTTTCATGTTCTGACTAGAACTTGCATCTTGCAGCAATGAAGGGCTCAACCTATGGACGTAACTTGTGGACTCAATCGAAGAATTACAGGAAGGGCTGATGTCTGAAATATTATCTGATGAGCTAAGCTGCTCCTGGCTATCACTTACTGTAGTAGCGGTATCACAATCAAATTGAGTTGAAAGGGGTGAGCTCGGTGAGTTTCCTATTTCTAATTTCAGAGCTCTATTAAGCCTATTAGGTAGCGAAGGAACAGATGGATAGGGTGATGAGCAGGATAGACCCGCACCAGTGACACCATAACTCATAAGGCGATGTGATTCCATGCACACTTCTCGTAGAAAGGAAAATTGTGTGCTTAAAGCAATTCCAGCCTTGTGGAAACAGAACTTGTGTGCGTTTAGAAGTCCCAGCGTGCAAAGTCAAAGTAATACAAGCAGCTAAAGCCTACAAAATGGTATCAGTAGTCATTTATTGTAACAGTACTTAAAGCTGATAAAGTAAGACGTATAAAATTTTTTTTTTTTTAAATGCAAGAAAGATTTTAGTAACATTCTAAACTACCATCACATGTAATTCAGATCCAATCCTGTCATAACGCAAAATATACGCCCTGTTTCCAACAATTGTCAATGAAGTGATGAAGGTCCACCTAATCTACAGTCTGAAAATTACATAGATCTTTTGATAAATATAAAGCTAAGATTAAATATGCACGAAGAAGTTTGCATCGATAAAAACTTATCTACCCTGGTGAACACAGTCTATATCTTTGTTTTATAATAATCAACCCACATCAGACCAGTGGATTCATGTACATCTAATAAGTCGAAACAATGAAACAAACAAAATCGAAAAGAAAAGCGACAGAGACAGAGATTGGAACTTTGTTCCCGTCAACTCTAGGAAAGTCATCTGACTAGCTGCAAACTCACCAAAAACATAACCAACCATATGCAATGTTCAGAATAAGAACTTCTCCGGTTCTACCTACTTGTTTTTCACCGCACAAAATGGAGCAAGAGCTAGATGACACTAGAGTTATGCCAACACAAACGAACAATACAAAGATCAAAATCAAAACAAGTTCTCAAACAGCAAATCATTCCAGAACTCAACACAGCAAAAGCCGTAGACTTGATCGATCCAAAGTCCTTCCACAATATTTTTTTCATTATCTTTAACAAAAGAAAACAGAGTCGTACAGAAAAAACAGAGGAAATAAAAGTCAGCAAAGTACGAAGACACCTTGAAAGTTACCAAGAAATTAGACCCCAAAATACCAACGAAGTCCAGAACTTGGAAAATGAAGAGAAAAAACAAGTAGAGCGGGAATATACATACCAGAAACTGTACGAAAAAGGAAGAAAGAATGGAAGATTTTGTCTGGACACTTGAGAGCTGATAAATCCTTTTGACTAAACGGCCATTAGACAGTTGTCTGTGGTTGATTTCCTTTTGGAACCTCGAGTGGTGAGTTTTTGCTTACTGCTAAGAACAGAATTCAGAAAGAAGAAGCAGCCAAGTATATATAGTGGTGGTATTTGACGGAGACATTGCAGGGGAAATAACGGAGACAGAGAAATGGTTTTCACGAGTTAACGGGGTGACGGGTGATGACGATAAACCGACCATGTTTTGTTACTTTCATGTGAAAGCATTCTTAGACCATGTTTTCGTACTTCATGTGTAAGCATTCTATCTTAATCGTCTTAGAACACGCGCTTTTTGCTTTGTTTCTTTGAGTTCATCTTCTATAATCATTTGTTTAATATTGAAAGTGAATATTTCTTTTTTCCTTTATAAATGAATCCATGCCAAGAGTAGGTTTAAGGCATCGTTTGTATCAGATTCTGAATATAATGTTTATGAACGCTTTTTGGTGCACGAAGGAAATTTCTTTGAAGTGAGAAAATTAAGGCCTCGTTTATTTATACTTTGGTTTTTAATTTTTGTTTTTTATTTTTTAAAATATAGAAATTAATAAAAATAGCACAAAAATAAAAAATATCATATTAATACAGTACAAAAATTTAAAAAATAATACAAAATTAATAAAAATAATAAAAAATTAATACACATATACATAAATAAAAAATAATACTAAACGTACGCTAAATTTTCTTCTTTTTTTAAGGGAAATATGAAGAAAGGTTTTCGTGGAGATAAAACTTTAGGTCGTAAATCATAAAATTACAATCCCTAAGGAGGCTTCAAGTTTAAAACAACATTCTTTTATTGTTGAATGTTTTCTGAAAATACCAAATTTTATTTATATCGGGGCCACAAATACATACACATAAAAGAATAAGATAGATAATGATTATTACGGTTTTTTAATTCTCATAACACTAAAGTGTGATTCGTGGTTTAATTATACTAATTCTCACAAGTAAGCTTTGCTTAACTTACATTGGTATATTGTTGTTTTTATGGACGAGGGAAGTAAAGCTTATGATCCTGTTTTGCTTCGCTAGTTTTTATTTCTTGGTTTCCTTCAAAAGGATTTTTTTAAAACGCAGAGTTATAATTTTTAAAATTTTCTGCTTTTCTTTTAACTTTTTTCTGATTTTAAAAATAAAAAACCAAAACAAAATATAATAAATATATTTTCTTATTTTGTTTCTATGTTTTTAAAATAAAAATAGAAAATAGCAAATAAAATTAATACCAAATATCTCCTAAATTTAGAGCATGTTGGTTTTATTTGTGGTTTTAGTTTTTAATTTCTATTTTTCTAAACACAAAAACTAAAAAAAAAGTATAGAAATCGAAAAAATAAAATATTTATACAGTAAAAAAAGAGTAAAGAAACAAAAAAAACTACAAAAACTAATGAAAACACATAAAAATAAAAAAACAAAAACAGAAAACTAAACCAAATATCCCTTTATATTTCTATTAATGTTCCATTTTTATGGCATTATATTTATGATAACAAAACCTATCTTTTTTTTTCAAAAAATAAAAATAAATCCTGCTCTTGAAGACTACCTTGAAACATGAAACTGATTGGTCTAATAGTAGTAAAATGGTATGTATCTATAATTCTAAAAGAGATGCATATCGTGATTCTAATTCTATGTCTAGTAAAAATAAGGGTAAACAAATATTATTTTTAGTTTATAAATATCCTTATTACTATAAATTATTAAAAATAATATATAATATTAAACATTCTAAAAAATATTTTGTTTAAAGTCTATTAAACTATTTTAAATAAGATTGTACTGCAATTGATTGATATATACATAATATAGTCCATATGACTATTTTAGCTCAATTTTAATAATATTTTTTATTAAATTATTACAACAAAATTTTAACAAAATATTTTTTAAAATTTTTAATATTATAAAATATTTTTAAAAGAAATTTATTATAAACTAGTAAAATCATAATGAAAGTGTCCTTAAAATAAATTTCTCATTTGAATTCTTTTCTATATTTTATTGTGATTTGTAATGAAGCCAAATACATTACAAATTATGAAAGTGCATGTATTGGTACGTAGTTTCACCGTCTGGATAGACTAAGTGTGGGCACATGTAGTCACTGGAAAAGCTAATACGAAAGTATTGATTAGGATTCTAATTTGCATCAAGACTCCTGAGGAAATTGAACACAGTTTTCATTTGTTTCCTAACACAGTTTTCATTTGTTTCCTAATTCGCTAAGAGTTTATTATCTAACTTTATAGGATCCTTTTAAGTTAGATATTGATTTATATTATAGTTTAACCCTATAATAGTTGTCACTTTTCACTTTTAGGTTTAGGAAACAACTTTCCTCTTCTTTAGCCATCACTCTTTTTCCACTGTCCTTAGAAGTTAAAGTTCTATTCTTGGTTGAAGGAGAGTTATTTACAAACACTCTTAACTTGAAGGCTAAAGTTATAGAATCTTAATTGAACTGTACTGCCTAGTACCATGCTAAGATCATATCTATCTCTATCAGATTAGATCACGTTGACCAATTCGATGACACTCCCATATAAAAACTTTAACTAATAACATAGGATTACATCAAATCTACAAGATATAGTTTACATTAAAATAGAAAACTAATATTTATATTCTCGAAGAGCTTTGTTATCTTTAGACGTTAAGTCCAACTACAACTCAATGTTTCTTACAATAAGTCTGCTAGTCGAGATTTGTTCATTCGAAAATGGCTTAAGTCCTTAGCCCGTCGAGCACTTAGCCTTGGACAAGTCAATCCTTGTAAGGTCTGATACTCTACTCAAATTAGCACAAAGTCTAATCCTACTTGCCCATATTTGCCTTAATATTTTCGCATGCCTCTTTTATGCATTTGATTCAACTAACCTTCCACTTAATGTCTCTTTGAAAGATCGTTGAAAAGTGCTTCAAAGTTTAAGGGTCTATCAATTAACAAGCTTTGTATTAGGAGTGAATACTTATAATATAACTCCTCTAATTTGTTTTTGTTTGGACATTTACCTTAATGTTTTCTAAAGCCAAGTTCTTACTAACCGAAATGTATCCTGGTAATAACCTTGAAGTCATGCATGAAATTCTAGGAGATCGACTCTCAGTATTTTTCGAAGAAGATAGGAGTTTGTTTAGGGAATGTTTGGTATTGTTATAGATTTTAGTATTTTATTTATTTATTTATATTTGTATTAATTTTTATGTATTTTTATTTTTATATTAATATATTTTTT
>JAOXYD010000136.1:25985386-26008330 GCA_028565735.1 Pinacopodium congolense | reverse complement strand
TCTCCTCACACAATTTACTAACACACTCTCTCCATTTGGTAGGTAAACTTTCAAATCATACCCTAGTGGACTAATCTATGGCTGTCATGCATTAGTTCTGATTTGTTGCACCTACTCCTACTGTGCTTTATTTATTCACATCTGCCGTTACCTCGACCCGAACTTGTTTAAGATCGGAACTCTTTTTTTTTTTTTTGCTACGGGTTAGGTAAAAACAATTTCCTTTCAGCTACACTCCAGTCGTATGCACTGGCTACACATGTACGGTGGTTTATGCAAGAAACAGCCCAAACCAGAAACAAGATATTATGAAAAAGAAAAGGTTATCACTTTCAGCTGGCAATAATGAAACAATTTCCTTTCCTTCTAGATTCACTTAACATCAAACTGCTACAAATTACGGAATGCATCTTTTTTATAAAATATAATTATATCAAAACATAGATTTTTAATACTAATATGTTGTCACCCTATTTAAAATTTATTTTTAAATAAACTAATCGAATAAAATGACGGCTATTAAATCATCTTATAATATTTCAAATTAGTAGTGTACGGTGTACCCATATATCCCCATTATAGATTAATATCCTTTTTTAAAAATTTTTTGTATCTACGTAATATATTAAATAAAATGTTAAGACGAGTCTTCACTTACGATATATCATAATCCAAGAAACGCGTTAACAATAACAAATCAAGTTTTCGCTTTCTCATCTTTTCAAACCAAAACAAAAAAACAAACAAAAAAAGGTTTTCGCTTTCTCATCCTAGTAAAATAGAAGTCGTGGGAAAATCAACTATGATAAGGATATTTTCAATTTTTATGTCCACTAGTGTAATTATAATAGATTAGAGAGTAAGTTTCCAATTGCTAATAGATTAGATTTGACCTCAACAAAGAATAAATAAATTGGAGTGCTACATTTGATACTTAAATTTACCAATTCAAGATTATATAAATATGTTGAGTTGTTATAGTGACTTATTAATTAATTTGTCCTAATCTTTCTTGTGTAGACAAAGATTAGAGTCACTTTCATAAAAGGCCATAGTGGGGCTCATCCGTTTTCCTTTCACCTTCAATTTGCTTTATTGATTATATGACATTTAATCTTTCCCATTTGTGTTAGGTGCAGTGTATTAAATTCTATAATAGTACCAGTATCGAATTGATTTTAAAAAATAATATTGTACTGGTATTGATTAATATCGGTACTATTTTAAATAATTTTTTAAAATTATAAATTAATTTTTAAATTTTATAAAATTTATCAAATAGTCTATAAATATATTATATTATGTAGTTTTAAACTTAACTTTAAATTTAAAAAGATCAAAATATAAAATTTTTCTTTAACAATTTTTTTTATTTTTTTCAGTTCCAACTGGTATCAACTGGTACTAATCAGTATTGATTGGTATCGACCGAGACTAACTGATATTTAAATCTGGTACGAAATCTATCGATTTCATACCAACTAATATTTGGTACTGATCGATATTGGTACGATACTAAATACCGTGTTTTAGGAACTTAGGTCGACTGTTTTCTTTTCTTTTTTTTTTTCGAAAAATGTGTTTAGGTCCACTGTTGCTCAGTATTAAATATATTAACCTCCAAATTGGCCATTCCTTCATCCATTGTTAAATAAAACCATTTCAATGACTACACTCAGTACCATACTCATAAGCAACCGACTATAAAACCCTAAAGTAAGGCAAACCCATTTCGTTTGTGTCTTCAATAAATCTTTTTTTTTTTTGCTTAACAATTTTCTTGATGAAAAACGATATTTGATATTATTAAGGGTAAATCAAATACTTGAGCCGAGTAAGGCATAAGACACGGTCATTTATTTCAATAATTGTACAAGATCAATTTGCATTTTATATAAAAATGAATAAAAAAGAAAAAAAATTCAGAGAGTTCAAGTCCCCTTGTAACAAGTCAACATTAATGAAATTTGAGTTTTTCTTTTTTTTTTGGGAAAAAAAAGAAATTTGAGTTGGTAGCATTTACGTTCAGTAACTTTATATTGCTCTGAACATGTCTGTAGAATAGTCTCATTGAATCAGTTTGAAAGTTTAGGAAATATCATTAACTCATGCTACTGTCTAATGAGATATCCTACGCAAATAGGCACCTCTAAATTTGTTAGAAATGAGAATCAAATTGAGTAATAATAAGCAATTGTGCATTTCCAAAATCTCTTAGAATGCAATTACACAACGTCTAGTCCTTTTAATTTCAATGACATCGAATTAATACCCAATCCAATAAAAGAGAGATATATACCCATTTATATACCCATTTATTAGAAGTCAAATACTCATGGGTTTGGAGAAAGAAAGAACTTTCATTTTCAGGCTCCTCCTCAACAAGCATAAGCCGATCAGACCCTGCTGCCCTTTGATTCCTTTCTCTAATTCTTTTGCCTGGAATCTATCGAACCAAATCCATTTTTTGTTAGTGACTTCACTTTTAGCTCTCTCTCTCTCTCTCTTATAACTATTTCTTATCTCTTTGGTTTTGCTTCCGAGAAACATGCAACTGTTTTGAAACTCAAACTGGTTTTGTCACCAAAACCACGGTAAGTTTCTCAACTGAGTTAGACATTTTTTGTTTAATATTGTGTATAATTGGTCGGAAAGCTTTTTTGGGAGTTTCAGTTCTGATCTTCCTGGCATCAACTTAATATGCGGATTTCTTTCTGGCCATTTTTCTTCCATGCTTTCAAAGATTGCTTGTTGGCTAATAAAAAAATTGTTAAAAAAAAACCAGGAAATTGAGAAAAGGAATGGAATTGGTTCTTGGGTGGGTTTTGTTTTTCCTTTTAAATTACATTTTTCAAACTCTGCATTCAAACATGGGCGTACTTAAATGAGTGATTCTTGATTAATTATGGTGATGAAAGTTCCATGACTATAAATCTGTTTTTATGACATCCATTTCATTGCAACACTTTGAATGCGTAAGTTGCGTTTCTGAGTTTTTGATTTGCTTCTTGATGAGGTTACAATTTCGGTGGTTCTAGTAAGAGTTCTCCTTATTTTGGTTTTCTTTTCGGGTTATATTGACTTTATGATTTCAGCACTGTAGTTGACATTTCAAAATATCTGGAGAGAAAAGTTATAGTCTTGTTGCTCTTCTCGCCAATTCAACATTCTATCTTGTAGAATTTTCTTGGTGTTCTTGAGCGTTGGATAGTTTATCTAAATTTGACCTTTTAGTTAAACCTTATCTTGTCTGACTAAAACCATATCTACATTTGACCTTTTAGTTGGATGGTTTATCTAAATTCCGATGAAATATTTTTATGGTTGCTGTGAATGATTCTGGAAAATAAAAACCTTTATGCAATTCAGAAACGTTGACGGCAATTATCCTTGTTTGACGATTGTCTACAATGGAAATGTCATGGTTTGACTTTGGCTTTATATTCCAGTTGTCAATGGATCCAGAGTTTCGATAACAAATATTAAAAATAACCGCACAGAAATGAAAGAAGAGTCTTCTGGATTGATTATTGGAATTTCGATAGGGGTGGTGATTGGAGTTCTTTTGGCAATAGTGACAATAATTTGTCTTCAGTACCACAAGAAGCACTCACAGATAGGGAATAGCAGCTCTAGAAGGGCAGCAGCCTTTCCTATTCGAGCAAATGGTTCTGATTCTTGTGTGATATTATCAGATTCAACCAATGACCCTGAATCACCGGTGAAAGCTGGACAAAATGGCACATCCTTCCAGATTGAAGGATATAGGAGTAATGTGGTGTCAGCATCTGGAATACCAGAGTATTCTTTCAAGTATGCTTAACATTAAACCTGCTGCATTACTGACTTCACTAGTTGATGTTGAGTTTCATATACGGTATTCTGTTGTGCAACAGTTGTATAAACTTATGGTAACATGTTAAGAGCTCATAATTGAATCCTAAGCAAGTATAAGTTTGCATGAAAAAAATGAGTGTTGCTTTTCGTAGAATAATTATAACTTTCAGAGTGAGGACCCAATTTTGCAGTGAAACCAAAGTAGACTAGTGGGTGCAACTTGAATAGTTCATGCAAAATTTGGTAGAACTACCATGTATATTCCCATTAGCACATTCTTCCTTTTCATTTTCATGTATTTAATTTTATTCCTGATGCTTCTCAAGCAGGGATTTACAGAAAGCAACATGCAATTTTACTACACTCATTGGTCAGGGGGCATTTGGTCCTGTATATAAAGCTCAGATGACAACTGGCCAGACTGTTGCCGTTAAAGTGCTTGCAGCTGGTTCTAAGCAAGGAGAAAAAGAGTTTCACACAGAGGTATTTTTTATTAGCATATGGTGTCTCACTGGAGTAGTCATTCCGAAACATACTGGTTTACAGTGATGCTATGACTTGGACAAACATATTTTACATCAGAATATCTGGGCCATCTTCTGTTAATTTAACTACTTAAGCATGGTGGCTACCTCAATTAGTATTATGATCAAACTGCTTCTTAGTTTGGCTTATTTTTCTCTCCTTGTTTTACAAAAGAAAATCCGGAAATCAAACCTGAAGTTAGACAAAAAAGTAAATCGGTAATGTCAGAAGGAGGTTGTCCTGTACTACTTGAGACTTGATATTGTTATGCCCAAGCATTGGTTCTTTAATTTGAGACTTTATTATAAATATTACAGCTGAGATTACTCGCAGGTTATGTTACTGGGGAGATTACACCATAGGAACCTTGTGAATTTGGTTGGATATTGTGCAGAAAAAGGTCGAAATATTCTCATATATGTCTACATGAGTAAAGGGAGCTTGGCTTCTCATTTGTATGGTAAGCTGGCATCAATTCTTCCCATGATAGAATACGTTTCTTTTTTCCCGTCTCTTGGAGACTAGTTTGGAAGACAATTTATACTTCTCAAATTGGAGGTTTATTGAATTTAGACTTAAATTGAGAATTGGATTCTTTAGCTGCTTCATTTGTAAACTCTTGCGCACTTAAGCTTCCAATAATAAAAGAACCTATTTCTGAGAGAATTGCACCAATGATTACTCTTTTAGAAAGTTGTATACTAGGAAAAGAGTTAGAAACCCCCTCGGTTTCTTACAATAATGAGAGAGATACATCATCTGGATATATTGTGACTGTCTCATCTCTTTTTTTAAATGCAGGTCAAAATCATGGGCCACTGAGCTGGGATTTGAGGGTCCATATTGCCTTAGACGTAGCAAGGGGCTTGGAGTATCTTCATGATGGGGTAACCTTGCAATGTCCTTAATTATTCGTTGATTCTTTATACATTTATCTTAGCTCCCACGCAATGTGATTTTTTTCTGCACAGTGAGACTAATTAGTCTATTCTTCTACATGTTGTTGTAACAGGCAGTTCCTCCTGTTATTCATCGGGACATTAAATCATCCAACATTCTGCTGGATGACTCAATGAGAGCAAGAGTGGGTCTCTTTGGACTTGTTGAACCTTCTCCTAGTTAAGAATATGCATGATGGTTCTGATACAATTTTGGTGTCTTTTCAGTTCTTCTATTAGATTTTGTTGTCTTAGTGCTCAGTAAGTGAATTTAATGCTGCTCCTTGAATGGCAGTTAGGTTCTCATGCTAATTTGTTAGTATTGGATTTCCTATGTAGGTTGCTGATTTTGGGCTTTCAAGAGAAGAGATTGTAGCTGGACATGCAATTAATATAAGGGGAACTTTTGGATATCTTGATCCCGAGTATATATCTACACGGACCTTCACTAAAAAGAGTGATGTCTACAGCTATGGAGTGTTGCTCTTTGAACTAATTGCTGGCAGAAATCCTCAGCAGGGTCTACTAGAATATGTTGATCTTGTAAGCCTATCTCTTTCTCTCTGTGTTGGAAGTCAATATGTTAAAAGCAAAAGTGGGAACTTAAGAACAACTTCTTTGTATAGACGAATCACTTTCTGAATTGTCTACTTTTGAATGTAACAAGCAGGCTGCACTCAACACTGAAGGAAAAGTTGGATGGGAGGAAATTGTTGATGAACATCTCGAGGGGAAATTTGATGTGCAAGAACTGAATGAAATGGCATTGCTAGGATATCAATGCGTCAACCGACAGCCAAGAAAGCGACCATCCATGAGGGACATTGTACAAGCCCTTTCACGAATTCTCAAACTGAGGCATGAGAA
This sequence comes from Pinacopodium congolense, assembly GCA_028565735.1. Classification (NCBI taxonomy): domain Eukaryota; kingdom Viridiplantae; phylum Streptophyta; class Magnoliopsida; order Malpighiales; family Erythroxylaceae; genus Pinacopodium; species Pinacopodium congolense. Next base: position 26,002,163 of record JAOXYD010000136.1, on the reverse strand, counting down.
AAGGCATCACAGAAAGTCTCTTTCTGCAACAACAGATGATGTTTCGGTTGATATGGATCAGTCAGAAATGAAGGCTGCAGTCTCTGAATGTCATCAAAGAGAGGAATCTGTCGACAGCACAGACACTTGTGAGGTTTAGATGATGGTTTATAGTTTTTCGCATTTGTTACATTCCTTAGTCCTGGTACTGATTTTAGGGTATACATATGAAGGTTTTGACAAAGAAAAGGAGATAAATGGAAGCAAGATTCTTGTAGCTCTGACTTATGCTCAGGTGAGTTAGGACTATAGGACACGTTCCTGGCTTCTAGTAAAATTTATGTAACATAATTAGGCATTTGTTTCTCCTTTTTTTCTCTTTGCAGAAATGGCAGGAAATATTCACCATTTTTCTTTTTTTTTAATTCAGTATGTATCTTGCCAAAGTGAGTGAGTGGGTTGGTAAAGATAATGAAAAAAGGTTTCTAAACTCTCTTTTTTTTCAACAACCCAAGGATTTCTAAACTTTGGTCTCAGTCGAGTCTCTTTTCATACCATCTTTTCAAGATGAGAAATCAAATGTTCAAAAAAGTTATCGCTTTGGGAAGAAGAAGAACAATCGGAACGACTTCGTTTTGTTCTCATTTTCCTCCTACGTGTTAAAACACACCCTTTCATCATCGATATGGTACGCTATTTCATCTGCTAAGCTCAAAAGCTTCACTACAAGGAGAAGAAGAAGAAGCAGGAAAATGATAGCCATGTCTACACTTAAAAGCTCAGTGACATCCCTTTCTCTCTCCTCCGGTTCATTCTTTGGCCAACGTGTCTCTTCTCCTGCTCCCTTCTCTCTTCCTGTACATTTCTTTTCCCATGTCTTTTGCTTTCCATTAAAGTTTTACTCTTTTTCATTCCCTGTGTGTTTTTTGGCTACTGAGTGATCCCAAATCGATTACTTTTCGTGTGTTTTTATTGGGTATTGTTATGTTAAGAAGGCTCTTAGTTAAACTTTGGAGTTAGTGGCTCTTTTTTTTTTTTTAAATGTTAAACAGGTCGCTATGTATACTGTGAAAGGTGTGAGATTTTTGTTCTGAAGTTCTCTTTTTTCCTAATTGGGATTTCGATGGGAATTTGGCAATGAGTTTTGGTTAAATTCGGCAATTTTCGAATGAATGAGTTTTCAACCTCTACCCGTTTCATTATTCTTGTGTCATCGTAGCAGGCAGCATTGTTGGAGTTCTTCCAAAAGCAAATCGCAACCGTACAGAAATGTTGTATAGGGAGGTTGTTCGTAGTTGAAGATAACAAGGTTGGACGATAACAAGTTGTGAAATATTTGGTCAGAACTTCTCATCGATTTAAAATTAGTTGGTTTGGTTTTTAACTCTGGTCACCCAGTAGGGTTCCCACTAGTTCGGTTTTTGTGATGCCAGACCATTTAAGTGGAGTTGCAAGCGCTTGTATGTTTTTCTTTGGACGTATCAGAAGATATGCCTGATTAATGGACAAGGTATTCACAATGTGGTGCATACCATATCAAAACAGTGTCATTTCTCTAAACTTGGTATTGGATCATAATTTCGCCTTCGTTTAACCATTGCACATTTTTATGGATGCTATTCAGGGATTAATGTCTTTCATTATTCTAGTGTGATCTGTCTTGAGTTACATAGAGCCTTGATTTTACAATTTTGTCAACTGTTTTGCCTTGGGGATATTTCCTTTTGTAAATTCAATGTTGCTTCAAAAGTTGAGATGTATTGATATCTCAGAGCGTTATTATTGTATCTCTTGAATTCAGTTAGTAGTTGCTGCAGCCCAATTACAATGATATTTATGTTTGTTTGACATGCAGGTTAAGTCACTAGATAAGCCATGTCTGAATTGTTGTGAAGGTCTGTGTCATTGGTACTTGTCATGTCAATGCCTTTTATCGGCCTCTTTTCTGTTTCATATTGAACCAAAATTTACCATGATATGCTGGCTTCCATACCAGCATCATCAACCAGTAGAGTGTTCACTGATGGGAAGTACTTGGTAGGCTTTTGATTCTAGCAGGTTCTTTTGATAAGTCTTGGTTGTTTCCTTCATTCTTATAGTTAAAGCGATGGGAACGAAAGGAATGCAAACCCAACAGCCCTACAATTTTACATAAAATGCATGGTAAGGTGGGAGATCCAGTTAAAAGTAATATCAGGCGATGATAAAGGTAAGGCAGGGGAGATTAGCAAGATATTCAAGCACAATAGCACTGTAGTATTGAAAGAAATAAACCTGAAAATAAAGCACTTGAAGAGCAGGGAAGAGGGTGAACCTGGCCAAGGTTGTTTCAGCATTATACATATTTACCATATATGGTATCCTTTTATTATAGCAAGTTCCTTTTTGTCAAATTTTACTCCTGAACATATGAACACCCTGCATGTAATTGGAGATGCTACTTATTTCAGGTATCGGTCTGTACGTCCATTTCATCAATTTTTTGGTGAGTAACTGACCCTCTTGTTACCTGCTTCTTTTTACTCACAAGTGGATCAAAATTGCTACTCCAGATTGAAGCCCCTATTTACAGTTCAAATGTAATGCTTTACTCTAAGGACCAAAATGTTACAAGTCGGGTCGGTCACAAAGTCCTGGACAATGGAAAGCCAGTTCACTTACCTCATAAAAACTGGTGAAGTAATTGATAGTGTAGAGCACTGGAAGAAATTGAAGGAAAAGAAGGAGAAGACTGAGGTAGCTGCTGCTTCTTAGAAAAGCAACACATTGCTTGTCAATTCTTGGTAGTTCATAAAACTCAGTTGGAGCTTTGTCCTCTCACTTCGATACTGGTCCAGTTATTTTGTCGTGATCCCTTATTGATTTGCACCTTTGGTCAGGCTAAAATGGCTTATATAAAGATAAAAGGTATAATTTGTCTTTCAACATTTTAAAAAAGGTTTAATTTGCTTCTTAACTTTGTTATGATACTACTTTACCTCTCAACGGTTGTAACAGAATTTAATTTAACTCTATAATGTTTATAAAATTATATAAATTACCCTTTCAATGTCATTTTTTATTAACTTTTTATAAGTCAAAGTTTTTGTTTACTTATATGGCACGTTGACATGGTTTAAGTGGATTTTATATTGATGATGTGAATTTTTAAATAATAAAAAATAAAACACTTAGACTTGACTCAACCCACACCACTTGACCTGTACCCCCACCCATTCAGATCTGTGAATCGTAACCTGTTCCTACCTAAATAACTTAACCTATTATTTCCTTACTCCAACATAATCCCTAAAATCAGATTCCTTAAATCTAAAATTGTTGATCCAACAAAACACTTTGCTTTCGGATGTGTGACTTCATCTTCAACTAATAACTTCATCTCCAGCATTTGCTTTTATTTGTTGAGATTATTGCCAACTTCCATCTCTGGCTTTCATCCCCTGTGTTGGCTTTTTATCTGTTGAGGCCACTGCTAACTTGGATCTTCGGCTTCCATCCCCATCATCGACTTTTATCTGTTTAGACCACTACCAACTTCTATCTCCGGCTTCCATTCTCGACGTGGCTTTTATCTTCAACTAGTACGGGTAAGATGAATGTAGCATAGTACTTTTTTTGGTTAATGCAAATGGGAACAAAACCAAATTTAGTTATGTTCTTTGATTGTCCTGAAGAAAAGATGATACCATTCATGTGCCATTCAAAGTTATTATTTCTAAATGATTAGCATATTCTAGAGTTGTATGGCAGACATTTTCACTGTGAATACTTAGAATATGGAAAGTGTTCATTAAGTTAAGATTTATGTTGGTGTATGTATCAGTGAAAATTCTATAATGTTTATCCTCATGCAAGTGTCAGTAGTCATTTATGAAAGAATTTTAACTGATCACATTTGAAATGTTTGAGAGCAAACATGGAATCCTTCACTTATATTCCAAACGTTGAAATCTTTAAGAGCGAAGCAAGATTATAGAACGGTTGGTGAGAACAAAAATGCATTCCTTCACTCATATGCCAAATGTTTGAAACAAACAACAGATAGTGAGGGATGTTGCCAAACCATAATTTTGGCATTTGTTGTATTTTATTTTGGAGGGATTGTTTTCTATGATGAAAAGTCTTAATATAACGGGTTATATAGAATGCCCAGTAGCTTCCATTGAAGTTATATATACATATTTAGGACCCTTCAGGTACATCTATCTTAAATTTCAATTATGGAATCGTATTGTGAACTATTGGTTATCGTTCATGTGACTACAAAATGGTGTGTTTGTAAGATTGGTAAGAGCTTTCTATGCTGATAGCCATGGTGGAGAAGGGATTGTCCAATAGCCTTAAGTGTTAAAAAGTGAGTTTTGGTACTTCTTTAACAAAAATACAAACTTGTTTAATCTTTGGGTTGATTTATTAGTTGTTTAACTTTTGGGTTTATTTATTCGTTCTATTTTACACAAAAATATGCATTTTTTAAGCAGAGATCAAATATTCAAACATTGTAGATTGGACAAAGCAGCGCTATCGGGCTTTCAATAAAAGGAAGAATAAGTTGATAGCTCAGATGTATACTATGTAGTATTTGATATAATAATGTAACAAATGAATATGACAATGTAATGATGTAATAAAGTATACTTTAAAGGTGTACAATGTAACTTTTAAACAAATGAAGGATGTACAATGTAATTTGCATACAATGTATCTTAGATATTTGAACATCTTTTTTTATGAATAAATAAGCTTGTTTTCGTACTTAAGAAGGTTGAAGTTCTTATATTTCTTTGACTTCTATTTAGGACATGTTAGAAATATTGCTTGTGTAATTATTTCATATGGAGATGCTGAAAATGCTGGAAATACTACATGTGGAATTATATGGAAATGATGGGAATATTATAGATGGAAATGTTGAAAATATTGCTTATGTAATTATAGATGGAAATAATGGAAATGCTAAAAATGAACATTTACTTAAATGTCATTTATTAACTACTAGGAATCATTTTTCAATCTACATAAATGAATGAACTACATATAACCCCTCCCCCTCCCCCAACCAAAAAGGTACATAAGGCACCCAAAATTAACTATCATTATTAATTTGTTCACTTCCTATTTCATTATTAGTTCCAATAGGTTTACACTTTAAATGTAGTTGATGTGATGTGATGCTTGGCTTACCCTTCCACTTAAGTCCTCTTGGTTGTAATGAAAGTTCAAAATTACTAGGATCAACTAACCCAAAAGTTCTCTTCATCCTTAATGTTGGTCATAATGTAGATTGATATGATTAAGAGTAAGGAGTTGATGGAGGTGGTTGTGTTATAGACGTCGTAGTTGATGTTCCTGGTGTACTAAACTATCGTTATCCATAAAATAAGTGTTGTATTTAAACAAACAAAATTATGTTAAAAAAGTTTTAATGATTGACAACAAACCTTGACTCCTGCTTGACTGGATTGAGTTAGAATATTTTCTTTATAACTTCTTTTGTTATGGTCAGGTTTGTCACATCTTCCACATAATTGATATTATGCCATTTGTGACAATTTTTAAGTATTTACCTTCTTTGGTTTACTTTTCAATTTTTTCCTTTTTTTTTTGATCTACTAGGCATAACTCTTTTCGAAGGTGGATGAATTTTTGCTTATTCATTTATTACCTAGAACTTTTACCCTCTAATTGGCTACAATAAGTTATCATACACTTCCATAAATCTGTTTCTATAGTAGCATTGATCTACATATGCCTCAGGATTTTGTTTGGCATGAAATATAGCACCAATTACGTGACAACAAGGATAACCATAGAGTTCTCATGCCTTATACCTACATGTGTTCTTTTTTCCTAAGTGGACTCTGTGTGTTTTATCTGCACTTGTAACTTCGTACACCATGTTTCCATTTCAGATAATTCTCCATTTAATTGCATCCAACTTATTCTTATTTAACTTCTTCATCACTTTAGCTGCTATGTTGTTCTTCCATTTTTCAGCTTGTTCTCTCAAATCTAAATGTCTTTTCATAATCATAGTCCTAATTGTCTCTAACATACTGATAATAGGGTGATCTCGGACTGCCAAAACCCAAGAATTAAAAGTCTCGCTCATGTTATTATCCACTATTAGACATTTTGACTCCATAATTTGGAATGCTCCACTCTATGTCTCTTTCAGATATTCAAGTAATTCTTCATCATAACTTGGTTCAAGTTTATTCGATCTTATGAGCATATCATCAAATTGTTGTGGAAAAGTTGCCCATGCATAACTCTAAAATGCTTTTCTATGATCTTTACCCTTCCATTTGCCAACCTAGTTATGATATATGTGCCTTGCACACATTTTATATATAGTAGAAAGTAACCCTGACTACGGTTAATAAATCGCTGGTTACAGTTTATGAAAATTTATAAACATTAACCTAACCGTCAATTTACGGTTTAACCGACGGTTTGACTATCAATTTAACTATAACCGTTATTTTATTAATTTTAAAATTTTATTTTTAAACTTAAAATTTTTAATTTTGAAAATTTAAAAAATATATAATATAATAAGTTAGATATAAAGATATAAAAATATAAAGTTAAATAAATTAAAAAACATGACAAAAATAATGAAAAATAATAGATGTAGTACTAGTAGTAATAATAATAATAATAGAAATTAATGAAACAATTGTAAATTGTAAATGAAATATATTATTTGAGAGAGAGGAGTTTGTAATTATTGTGAAAGAAATTGAGATAATAAAAAGATATATTTATAATTATAAATTTTTTTAAATATATATATATATAACTATTGTCACATTCAATACAATCCCAAAAATACTAGAGACCGTGCTTGGACCGAGCACGGGACCATGCTTTTCCAAGCACACCCGTGATTGGTCTAAGCACGGTCAAACCGTGCTTGGAGACAAGCACGGTTGGTGCTTGTCCGTGCTTGTCTCCAAACATGGTCAACCGTGCTTCTGACCGTGTTTGGAGAGCACGATTGGTGTTTGTGTTCTTCAAGCACAGTTTTTAAATATAGACTGTACTTAAACATGGTCTTTTAATACAAATGATTTTTCAGTTTAGACAATGTTGAAGTATGATCTTTGATCATGGTGCGTGAAATATATATTTGTTATTTTTATTATAATTATAACTATTTTTTTGTTAATATAATTTCTTTCTCTTTCAAGTAATATATCTCTTTCTATTAAATAAAATTTCACACAAAGTTACATATATTTTTAATATAAAGTTAAATTTTGTTAAATTTTTTTAATTAATTAAACGACAGTTTATAACTGTTAATAAACTGTCGGTTTAACCACTGGTTTATAGTTTTTAAATTAGTTTAACCGTAACTGAAACTATAAATAACGATTCCGGTTACGATTTAGAACTGTTGACTACGATTACGGTTTTTGAACCGTAACAGCTGATTATTAAACCAACGGTTGACCGATTAAAAACCTAACTGTGGTCAGGGCTAATAAAAAACAACACTTCATTCCTAGCTCTTATGAGAGCCTGAAAATTTTTTGAACAAACTATTTAGAAAAGAGTATAAATTATATCAAATTCACTAAGAATATCATAATACCTTATGTATATCTTAAATCATTGCAAGTCGAATCCCATCTCCAAAATCCAAATCAATAGCCAATTGTTGAACGAACCATGTCCAATTTTTAGTAATCTCTACCTCAAAAACTACCCATACAATAGGATACATACCACGGTTTCGATCAATACCTATGACACTCAAGAGTTGAATTTGATAATTTGTTTTTGAAAAACAATCATCTATGCCAATTATAGGTCTTAACTTTCTCCAACCATTGTTCATAGCATCAAAACATATATACATCCTTTTAAAGTGCAATATGTTTTCTTGTCCAATTCTTCTGAGTTGAAGCTTTATTATAGAACTTGGATTCAATTCCTTTAATTCACCAATATAACCATAAAGTTTACCATATTCATTGCAATTTTCTATTATCTTTGCTTTTAAAACCTTCCTCCATACTTACTTGCACATATTGGTATTAATTGACAAATTCAACTTCTCCCTACATTCTTCCATAATTTTATTGATCTTAATGCTTGGTTTGATGAGGATTTTTTCTTTGAAATGTTTGATGATAAAGTTGGAATTAACTAACCTTGGCTTATTAGTAGGATTGCACCTATGCTCTGGCTTATATATTTTGAGCTTTAAACACTTGTCTTTCTTATCATATGAAGCAAATAATTCAAATGGACATCCATCATTACAATAATATCAAATCATTTTTACTTCATTTCGTTTAAATCTCAAATCATACCCTGTTTTAGCTATATATTAGCAAATGCCTCTTTAAATTGAACTACATTATCGAAAACTATACCTAATAACCATTATGTGGGTATAACACTAATAACATCTCTTCGACCTTGACTAAGTCACCTTAAAGCCTCATATGATTTTTTACCACTGGGATATTCATTACTCTCTAAAAAGCTCATGATGTCCGAGGAGTTAATATATAATGTACTATGATCTGAATCAATACTGATGTCAAAATTCAAGTCATTATCATCCACAATCTCTATCTGTACAAGTCTTTCATTAACTTCATTTTGATTTGCATTAGCATCTATCACTTTTTCATCATGTTCAACTCTCATATCTTCATCATTATCCTCTCTTATAGTTTCGTCGAACCCAAGTCTAATAAGTTCATCATTCTCATCAATTATATTAGCATAGGTGTAGATTCAACCATTTCTTCTACTACCATACTGCTAAGAAAATAAAATATATATCAGTTCACTTACATTGAAAATTCAATTCAAATTATTATTATTATTATTATCTAAAATATGTGTATTATAAACTTGAATTTAGAATAACCTAACAGCAAAGTTACAAATTCAATGCAATTGTTTGCTTCGACGTATAATAACTTAGTTGGCAAAAGTAAACATTTTATAACTACTCAGGAGAAGTTTTTTTTCCCCTCTTTTTGATTTTATAACAAAAACCCTATAGCCCAAACGTTATAGGTTCAGGTGAAGTCTTCTCTAGCTTAATTTTTTAACAATAAAAAAATGCAAGCCAAGGACTTATGTTTAGGTAAAGTCTGTGTCAACTCACTGGTTTCACCTTAATCCAAACCTAAAATGTGCCCATTTATAGTGATACTACATGTCACCCGGCCATACATAATGTTCATGTCATGATAATTACAAACCAAGATCAGTTTTTATAACAAAAAAATACAAGCTTGTAGTTGACGATAAAAAGATAATAACCCACCACTTATAGATTCCAATCATTTAATGATACCTAATCATACCAATGTCAGAAGTGTATGTGTTCCCTAAAACTCTATAGCAAAGGTTCACTTTTTAAATAAACTTATTACAAACTGAATTCATTGCACTCCCTATCATATGCTCACAAAGATTTCTCAAATCTTTATTAGATATGCATCCTTAAAAAAATAACATAAATATGTCAATGTCTATAAAATTTTATAGTTGTTGTCTCTACCTCATATTACATACCTTAATTTCATTGTCACAAACCTATTGCACATTCCAGTACTCTAATGCACAACACATATAGATTCCACAATTGACACCATTCTCCATATACAAGATAGATAATTAAAATGTTAGCGCATATCATATAAGTATCTAAGCGTTACAAAAATAATAGGGTGCAAGTCAATCTAAAATTCCAAAAGGATGAAAAATAAATTACTTATTCTGCTGGTATGGGAAGTCATCGTTGTAAATGATTTTAAATGTGTTCCACATTAGACTCAAATTTATGCTCACTACTATGTTGATCATCAAGCTTTACAAGATGTTGGCCTGTTGATAAATATATTATCAGTCCAAATCATGATACAATTCAACAACAAACGAGAAATTAATTTTTCAAAGATTTTCCATGAGTTCAAATCTTGCCAGTTCCCTGCCAAGATTATCCTTCACTTACTCTTTGTATGGATTAAGTAAAAAATAGTAATTTGTTAATCTTGGACATCAATGTCAAAGCACCACCAATGATCATCCAATAGTACCGGTACCATGACATGGTCATGTATTAATTACACACAACATTGAGGTTATGTCACATAGAAAACATAGTCTATAAGTAGCCTGCACATTAATGCCAAGATGCAAATCCTTCAATATGTTTCCTATGTATTTTGTAACTATGGTTGACATCACTTGTTCTGACACCAACATCCCAATCTTTCTCTCAGATTTTTTTTTTAAATTTCACTTTGCAATTTACACACATTACTGCATTTTCTAGCATCATAATTTTGTGAAGTCATGTATTTGCTAAACGATCAATTACGACCAATTTAAGATATATACTTTACTCCAATAACAAATGAGAGAATACCCACTAACAAACTGCAAACAATTCAATATAATTGCATTTGTGTGTATTGTATCATTGCTTAAATTACTTGAAAAATAAGTTCTACGACTACTTTCACATGTAACGAAACACTTACCATGTTACTTATGGGACATTGACCCTTCAAACATGACATAACATCCCCCTAGCATCAGCCCAAACTTATCATTAATAATGACATCTTCATCATTCCACCTATAATAATGATATAATTTTTATATTTAAAATTATGTTTACTAATTTAATTTTAATGACATACACTTATGAATGATAAAGATATACGGACACATTATTGTTAACTAAAATAGTACCTCATCCACCTCCTCATTTGTAATCAAAAGTAATCAATGTACTTTGAATATATATATTCAACTTTGCTTGGACTGCTCCTTCAACACGTTGCTAATTCCATATCTTCTTTCTTTAAGCCTTGCACAAAAAATAATTTGCCTGAGAAATTTATAACACAGAATATTAGCAAATAATTTATGACCTACCTTACACTCATTTTTCATCTTCTTATCTCTTTTATATATAGCTAAGCATAGCAGCCTTCCTGAATTTGATGGATCCATCATGAAATTGGTCCTTGTATTGATTTTTTTATTGCTAGGACTTTCACTAATCCTCAAGTTCCCTAATTGTTCAATCATTGAAACTTATTCTTCATACCTTACCTACACACCCAATACTAACTCTATCTTTTCCCCAGTCTTTTGCCTAACAGGACCCTTCAGTATCATCACTCCTTTACCTTTTACACTATGCTTCCTCTTTGTTTTATCTGACAATGGAAAACCAAGTGTTAGTATAACACATACTATCTTACGATTCCCACTGCATTCTATTTGCATCCCTATTGCTGAATAGCACCTTCTATAATTTCTTTGTACCTAGAAAAGAAATTCGAGCTAGATTAACTAATGAAGTTGATATATTACATGACTTTCAAATATGTCCAAACACTATCTACTCAATTTAATGTAAGCCACTATCTTATTAGTAGGCACTAACATATAATTTACGGCATCTGTTATTTTAGTAATTGTATTACTGCTGCTACAAGAACCATTCCCACCATGCCAAACCCCCGTCCCCCTCTCATCAAACAGCAAGTTCCCCGCAGCTGCTAAGCCCATCATAATTTTACTACTACTTATGCCTTCCAGTGGAGTAGTCTCGAAGGTTCCACGCCCTCTGTTCTTTCTTTTTACCTACAAGCATAACATACCTATGTTTGGGATTAAAAAATTTTAATCAACATTTTCATGTCAGTTTTTATTCATTATTTATTCTTTTTTAATAAATCAGTATTACTCATAAGATACCATGTTCATACACCTACCAAGTAAGAAGAATGCAGGCCACAAATATCTCCAGTAGCTAATCCACATGTAGGATGACTACATGTGCAGTGTATGGTGCTTAATAAAATTACACCCAGTTTCATATACCTAACTCAAAATTCCCTCCACATACTTTTTTTCAATTTTATAAAGATGTCAATACACAAGATCAAAATAGCAATAATAGTGACCATGGGGGATTTTAGATCACATCCATTAACTCACAACCACCTTTTGAAACACTACAGGTGTAATGCTTCCCTAAAGCATGAGATTTTCGCCTATCTTTTTTTTATACCCTTATCAATTTGCATTTTCTCATCAAACTTGTACATATTTCATAACTTCTACACGGTTTACAAGAACCATGACCTAAGACCATCTCAATTTACATATCATATTGATATAAGAATCATTCAAACATATCAAAAATTACTGAATCAATAACATAATGTCCATGCAAGGCAGTATCACAATTTTGCATTTACGCTAAAACTATTATTTGACACTTACAATATTTTTGTACTTTCTGCTAACACTTCATTACACTAGGCAATGAAGAACATACATTATGTCAATACATACACAACCATACACAAATAATCACGTGGAATTAAAGGATCGTTCAAGTTTTTAGTTGATGATGCTTCACTTTAAATTTTAGGGGTATTGTTCAATTAAAATTGCCTGTAATTTACATATATATATATATATATATCTACACATGCTAATCAAATTTTGGACACTAAAAGTATAGCCCATGTTCCTAAAATTAATGTTTAACAATTTTATGTCATATTAAAATTTGCCTTACATTTTAAAACATCTATAATCTCCACATGGCCCATGAAAAAATGGAAAGACTCTTCACAATTTCATAATTATTTTATTTTGTAAAATAATAAATTTTCGTGTTTTGTGAAATACATCATATATGAAAACATACCATGGACTTTGTTTACCACTCGGCTACCATGGCCATGATTGTCAGAATGCATAACCGTTCATTTCAATTTTAAGCTTTGTTTTCATCTCGATCATCTCTTTCTACTACTGCATAAATCAATATTTGTTCAAGCAACTCATTCATGTCTCGATCATTCATAAACCAACCATAACACTTAACGAAGTACATAAATGCCATATAATTGTCAATGCTAACAATTCCTTAATGTCGTCTATAACTCTTTAGATAGCATATATAGCATGCCATAGTTCATAACATATACCAACTACCAGGCATTCATTTTATAACATGATCCATTCACAATTCAGCTATCATATTACATTATTTGATGCCGACTAACATCTGTCAACCCATTTGGATTACAATATAGCTCTATAAAGGCTTAGTTTGGTGGATTTTGGCCATCATAGGGTACAAAAACTCTATAGTAAAAACCCCACCTCTAACCAAAAATCTTATGGATAAACTACCAAAGTTGTTGTTCTAGTGTGATACAAAAATGATATTTATATGATTGAAAACACATTAACACAAACGTATGCACAGAAAGCACCTACAAATCCTTTTCAAATAGGGAACAAATCTCAAGTGGCTTATCATTGACTTAACCAATGACAGATACCATACCAGCACAGCCTAGGTATATGCATACCTTTTCTAACAAACTGACACATGCACCTCCTCATATAGGTACTACTAGAGTTAAATTCGTGCTCCTACAGAATTTTTTATAGTCACTCCTTTCCTTCCCCTTCTCAGTACTCCAAGTCAGACTTAGCAACGATACTAGCCTTAGGATTGCCGTATTTGGTTAGGATTTTACTTTGATCAAGATTCAAATACCCCCTTGGTTGGTGCTTTAGAAAATTTTGGGGATGTTTCTAGAGAACTCAAGTAGAAAAAGAGATTAAAAAAAAGGTTCAAAAATCAATGCCAATGAATAAAAGGGGGAAAGGTTTAACAACATTGAAAAGAACTTCTTAGTCAATTCTTACCAAGAGTTTGGAGATGCTTCCAAAGAACTCCCAGAGATGAAATGAATTGACATTCAATTCCAATGAATAAAGAGGGAAAGGTACAACTGCATTGAAATTCCAATTTCACCCTCCATAGTTTTAAGTCATAATTACTATCCAATTTTTTAATTTTAACAAGGTGGGCTGAGCCACAAGGGGCCACATAACCTAGACCTCCTAGTTTTACTGTATTTGTTAATAACCTAGGTGATAGGATTGATTTTTTTTATGTGTTTATATGTCATGTCCTTTGAATTCATTCCTATTTTTGTGTTAAATTGCTCATTTTGTATTCCTATTAATTTTATGAGTAGGTTTAATGATGGAATACAAAATTTGGAATAAAGTATGAAGATTTTGAAGCAATTAGAGCGATCTTGATTCATATAAAATGGCTTGGAAATTGGATGGATTGCAAAGGCCAATTGAAGCTCAAAATGACTTGGATAAGAGTGTTTAAATGCTGTCCAAAAATGACATTAATTAGAGCACCATTTGGGAATATTAAACATCACTTGAAGCTATCCAAAATGTAGCCTATGGACAACCAATTGGTGATAGAACACTGCAATAAAATCATGTTTAAAGGAGCAGCAAAAACAACATTTTTGGAGCTGTATTTCACTCATTAAATGGTAAAACTTTGAAGCTTAGATAGGAGGAGCTTAAGCTTTCCAAAAATGTAGCATCTTTGGATCCTTTCTCCTTGGATAAAATGACATCAGTTAGACCACTTAAGAGTTGTCCATCAAGTTATAATGCAGTAGCTTCTCAACCTCCAAAAATGACATCACATAAAGTATAGAAGAGAGGAGCAAAAATGTCTAAATGGGGAGCCTTCCTTAGTGCAAAACGACAGTAGCTTGGACTATCTTTCCACCATAAAAATGCAACAAATATATGTGGTTAATGGAGATCAAAACGATAGCTATCAAAGACAAAGTGAGCAATGATTTATTGAGATGAAAAACAACATAAGTGGGAGGTTTTTACTTGGCTTGGAAGCTAAAGAACCCTATGGTATAAAAAGAGAAAAAAGGGACAGCTTATGGGAGAGTGGATGGCACAAAAGGGGAGGAAGAACCAGCTCTCCACTCACTTACAAAAGATGGCTCCAAGCTTGTCTAGGAGGGCTGTTACACATGTCATTGAGGAAGAACACAAGAAGCTCTCCATAGTGGTAAGTTTCAGCTACCAAAGCTACAAAAACAAGGACGAAGTTACTCTCCACTCAACAAAAAAAGACAGCAGCAACGTGATTCAAAGGAGGCAGTCACACCCTCTTCAAAGTGCCTCTTGATCAACTTTCCATAGAGACTTTGGCAACTCTCCTTGGTTGGTAAGTGGCAGCTGAATAGATTGATAGAAGTGTCGTTGCAGCTTGGTTTAAGGGGAGAGCCTCCTTGTGAGAGTGTTGGTTGGAAATGGCTTTAGGAATGATGTAACCGTGTTAGTTATAAGTTTCAAATGTCTTGTTATTAATTTTATCTTTAGCAAATATTAATTTGAATGAAGTTTTATTTCATGGATATCAAATGTAATATGAATGAAATATTATGTGACAAAGATACATATACATATGCATATACTATATTTAATTATTCCACACATTAATTGAGATTGTGATATGATGATATGAGCTAGTGAACCATTGGATATATAGCCTACTAGGTTAAGCAGGATCCTTAATAAAAACAAATAATAAAAATTAGTTATAGTTGATAACATGGAATAATGGTTTTGCATCTTATGGTTTTTTTTTTGTGATGGATTTGTTATGAAATATTAATATATGTATATGTGTGACATTCCTAAATAACTATTATAATTTATCTATGAGTGTCAAACATATTTTATAAGGGTACAATAATGAAATTCTTATCTTGTAGGCAGTTTATTCCTTACTTATTATATGAATGCATTTTATGGTATTTCCATACGAGTTTCAATGTTATTTCATCCATATTTTAGTGTTTAAATACTTATTTTGTATTCATATTAATTTTACATGCAGATTTAAATATTTGACACAAATACAAGTTGAAATGACCAAGTTTAGAAAAGAATTAAAGCAAAAGCAGCAAGAGGGAGCCTAATAAAATCATCGATGGTAGTTGGATGTAGGGCGTCATTAAAGGAGCATGCAACCACCGTTGATAGATCAATTCAGGTTCCTCAACGATGGTTGATATATAATGCCTTTAAAGACAAGTTAACCATCATTGAATGTTTAGGAAAAGAAAAAAAAAGGGCTATTAGGTTTATATGACACCTAAAGAAGAGGTAAATGAGATTTTAAGATAATTTTTCTAAACATACAATAATATATGCAAAAGAAAATTAACCAAACTAATCAAGCAAAATAAGTGTGTACTAAATAAAGAGTAAGGGAAAGGAGAGTACACCGGATTTATTTTAATTCAGAGCTGTCTACTTACCCCTACATATAGTCTCCAGCACCACTGTTAAAATTTTGTTCTTATCGTAACTTAATAAGAATACAATGTTTGACAATACAATCCTTTTTTTATATGCCGAAGGATAACCACTCACATGATTATTTTTCCTAGGCTTACTCTTGATTCTCACAAGAATAATTTAACAAAGAAATCACTTCATTCAATTTTACTCAGTATATAAAAGAGGCTAAAAGTATGAACTCATAAAAATAATGCTCAAAGACCTCATACTAAAACACACTATAAAACAAGGAAGAAATGCATGGACAATCTTAAAACACTTATATAGCTTTTGTAAAAATACTATAAAAAAACTCTCGTATATCTCTCATATATCACTTAGTAAAAGACGTGTGTAAAAACTCTTATTTGAACTATATCAAACAACCTATTTATACTTATCATTTTCTAAATTATCTGTTGTAAAACAGTCTTTAAATCTGTTGTCCAATGGGCAAAATCATAATTAATTATTCTATCATTATGTAATTTGTGTAATCAGATTCTTCTCGATATTTCCTTAATATTTGGTTGATGGATAGAAATGGTCTGATCGACTAATAGGCATTCGTCTTAAGTTCGGT
>JAOXYD010000136.1:25973460-25985286 GCA_028565735.1 Pinacopodium congolense | reverse complement strand
ACCACCACCAAAAGGAGATGTTATTTGTCACAATTAACAAGGTAGGTATGTGTGTGCGCGGGTGTGTGTGTGTGTCTTTGAGAGAGAGAGAGAGAGAAAGTAGCACTAATATATTTATCATGAAAATAATATAATAATAATTACTTTAAATTGATAAATTTTTTAGGATGAAAATAGTTTAATTTAAGTATAATTTTATATAACTTAAACAACTTTTTTATATTTAATTATAATTGAATCTAAATAAAATATTCTAAAACTTATTAAAATTTAAATATGATATGAATCTTAAATTTAAATATATTTAAAATTAATTTAAGTATTATTCTATTTGTCTTCTGAATATTCAACACAAGAAAAATGATTTTTAATATATGTGAATCTTCGACATAAGAAAAATGATTTTTTTAATACCTAAATTAGGTTTAAATATATTTAAATTTCAATGAGTTTCAAATGATTTTATTTAGATTTAATCAGAATTGACTATAAAAAAACTCGTTTAGGTTAAATAAAATTATAGTTAAATTAAACTATTTTCATTCTAAAAAATTTATCAATTTAAAGTAATTATTAATATAATATTTTCACAATAATTATGTTTGTGTTACTCTCACATATATCTATTATTATAAATATTGAATTTATAAAATAAAATATTTGTATGTTTTTTAAAATTTTTAATTTATTACCTTATTAAAAGAATGTAATATTTACAGTATATATTTCTTTAATTATTAAATATTTTATTTTATTTTATTTATTAAAATAATTCATTAATTATGTTTAATATCATTTAGATCCTTATAGTTTGATAAATTATCAATTAAGGCCATATAATTTAATAAACTATCAAATAGGTTCATAAAGTTTCAAATTATTTTAATTATTAGTCTAGTATCACGTGGTATGTTTACATGGTACCACGTGGTATTACACGGACATGACACATGACACTACCGTTAGACAAAAATAATTAAGGAACTAACGGTAAAAGTAATTTGAAATTTTAGAGATTTATTTAATAGTTTTGAAACTAGAAGAATCTAATTTATAATTTATCAAATTATGAGGGGTTTGGATGAATTTAACCCTGTCTATAAATTGGTTTAAGATTTATGATACTTGATTACTATATATCATTTTCCAAACAAAATAGTAATAAGTTCTCAATAATTGTTAGACTTAATCTAATGTAACAAATCATTTTATTAAACTGGTACCCCTATAGGCGTTTAAAAAACATTTCATTTGTCACCTGCGAGTGAGACTAGTGCTTTCTGTTTGATTTATGGATTCTGCTTAATCTTTAAAAGGGAAACTTTGTAATAACGTGTTTTAGAAATACTGGGAAATGATAAAGGGGATCTGGTCGGCTGAAAATTCATTTCCTTAATCTTTATAGATGTGAAATAATATAAAATAATTTGTGAAAGAGCTTCCACTTAGTTGATAAATAATCACACAAGACGAGTTTCAAGTGATTAGCACATCATCCCATGCAGTAAATTACAATTGTCGACCTTGGAATTCCAAAAAATCATCAAATCATTATGGCGATAGAAAAGGAAAAAAGTTAAAAAAGGCAACTGAGCCTACCTCAGCCATTACAATCGTGAGCTGATTTTGACCATAGGTTATTCAGTATCACCCTCAGCAAGAGGGATCTGTGAGCTGATTTTTGTGAAGCTGATTTAAGCATTGGAAGAGGAGATATATGGAGGGTACATCGCATAGTTGCAGCTTGGAGAAAAATGAAGAAGAAGAAGAGGGATCAGTTGAAGGTACTTATTGTGTAACGGGTGCAAATGGGTACATAGGGTCTTGGTTGGTTAAGCTTCTTCTTCAGAAGGGCTACACCGTTCATGCCACTGTCCGTGATCCTGGTTCGTACCAGCAACCTTTTTCTTTCACTTTTTCTCTTGGAGACTTACTATATATGCTTTCTTTTATCTGAAAGATGTGGTAACAAGTACAAAAGTTTAATCCTTTCTCTGTGATTTAAAGATAGATTCTGAGGAACAATGGATTTTCTTATATATATATATTTCATGGTTCAATTAGACCAAGTCTAGGGTTTATTTCTCATATCTGCAAATGGATAGAGTTATAGAAAGGATCCTTGTATCCTCCATAGCAGGATCAAGATCGAGTTGTAGGCATAGCTGTATATTTCTTTAAACATTCATAGTTAAATTATACATAGAGTTGATGGGCTGACGTTGTAACCATAACTTTACATCAAGTGAAAACCTACTCAAAATATTGTTTTAGTAATTTCATTTTTAAATCTATGCTTCTCAGGTTTTCAACCAAATACAAGATAAAGAAAATAAAGTGGAATTTAAACTTCCTAATGAAATGAAAATATTACTGACAATCCTATAATTTTACATCATGGGATTCTAAATTTTGGAGTTCTTTAAATCTACGAATGTTTTAGAAGCACCTTAACATCAAACAACCCTTTTAGTACATGCCTTAGTAAAACTTTTATTACTTTTAATAAATTCACAAATTCGTTGGCCTCGTACCTCATTAAAAGAAGTTGTATAATATATCTTCCTTCTATAACTTAACTATAAAAAAGGAAATTATTTTTTATTTTAAAAATATTGTAATAATCGAAAAACAATAAAAGAGAATTTAATATTTGTTACAAAACTTTGTAACAAATTGCTATTGTCACCAAAAAGTCTTTTTGCTTATTAAAGATAGTCATCATTTCCTTCAGTTCGCCAGGTTAGCAAGTGCACTTAACATGCATGTTTAAAATGGATTCATTGATCTAATAGCGTCTCAAAGTTTGTTACAGAATACAAGTTTATACTTTAGAAAAGTTATTTAAATTATCAAAAAATGTTACCTAAATTCTCAGAAAAAATTATGCATCTGCTATCCCTGTGGGCTGGTGGCGTCCGATTGAGATTGTTCAAAGCTGATCTGCAAGAAGAAGGCAGCTTTGACGAGGCTGTCAAGGGCTGCCATGGAGTATTCCATGTTGCAGCTTCAATGGAATTCAATGTTCCTGAAATAGACGACATTGGTAACTTCAACGGACATTCTTAATCTGGATGGGTTTTGCT
Source organism: Pinacopodium congolense (assembly GCA_028565735.1). NCBI lineage: Eukaryota > Viridiplantae > Streptophyta > Magnoliopsida > Malpighiales > Erythroxylaceae > Pinacopodium > Pinacopodium congolense. Next base: position 25,982,200 of record JAOXYD010000136.1, on the reverse strand, counting down.
TCGATTTAGATACCATTGTTTTCCACATACTTATGACGTCGTTATTTGTGAGCTTGAAGACAAGTATGTACAGTCAAATGTTATTGATCCTGCAATAAAAGGAACATTAAACCTTCTCAATTCCTGCCGGAAATGCAAGACAGTGAGACGAATTGTTTTCACGTCCTCCGTCAGTACACTAACTGCTACAGATGGTGCCGGAAATTGGAGAACAGTGGTTGATGAAACTTGCCAGGCCGACATTGATCATGTCTGCAAAAAAAAGGCTGCTGGATGGGTAAATTTCCTACTGTCTTTTTCCATAATTATGGATATGGAGAAGTTTACACCTGTTGGATGCTTTATCTTTTGCAGGTTTATGCGCTCTCCAAGCTTCTCACTGAAGAAGCAGCATTCAATTATGCCAAAGAGAATGATATTGATCTCGTATCAGTTATCACAACCACTGTTGCCGGTCCATTCCTAACTTCAAGTGTCCCATCAAGCGTTCAGGTTCTCTTATCTCCAATCACAAGTAAGCAGACAAGTTTATCCCTGAAGTTGCATTCTGATGTGTGTGACAGCTAGTAACTTCTCTTTTGTTTCACTTGATAAAACCAAATTTACCTGATAAAAACATAGTAAGTGATCTATTACATTCAGAAGAACTTCATGACTTACCACAAGTCATGAATGAATGACATTTTAAGAATTATTAGGCCTGTTCTGCATAATTCAAGAAAATATATTAACAGGCAGGTTTTTGTTTTTCTATAGGTGATTCAAATTTCTTCTCAATACTATCAGCCGTGAATGCAAGAATGGGTTCGATTGCATTAGTTCATATTGAAGACATATGCAATGCACATCTATTTCTAATGCAGCAGGCTACAGCAGAAGGCCGATACGTCTGTTGTTTACAAAGTATTGTGATGTCTGAACTAGTTGATATTCTTGCCAAGGCGTATCCTAACTCGAGTGTTCAAAAGTAGTTTTTTCTCCTGATTCTAAAATCTAAAAACTACTCTGCAGTTCTGCTACTTATAGTTGTTTGATAATACCTTTCTTTCTTATTATTTTTATGTCCAGGAATGCAGGGCAAAATCAAGTTTCAGCACCGTTAGAAATATCTTCAAAGAAGTTAAAAGATTTGGGGTTCCATTACAAGCACAGCATCAAAGACATAATCCAGGAAACTATCTCCTGCTGTGTGGATCATGGTTTTCTACCACACTGAAGAGTCAAAGGCCAGTACAGTAACCTCTTCAGTAGTCGTTATAAAGCTGAGAAATCAAATTTGAATCATAAGATGATAACCAATAGTTGTAATAGTGACGTAAAACCAGAGCAAGCTTCCTCCTTTCTTCGAGGAATAAGGCTAGCTGCATTAAGAAAAAAAAAATTCAACAAGCTTCTTGCAGAATTTTCAAACAAAAATAAATCAGACATCTCATTTATATTGACTAAAATCATTCTCATATTTTGGCAAGTGTTATTTTCTTGATGTCACAATCTCTTGGTTGTCAATATTCATAGCCATTATAAATAGTCAGTCGATATGAAGACCATTTAATCCGTGACTTTCGGAGGTGTGCTGATCTAAATGCATCGTCGATTGCGGCGACTCTGTGTCTAAGTTGCTGGTAGTTGTAATTGTTGAAATATTCATCAACTGATGGCAAAGGTAAGCTGTATGTGGAGAAGTATTGCATCTGTTTCAATTGAAGCAACTAATTGATGTATCAAGCAAATAGGACATTGGTTCTGCAGTGGGGTCAGAACAGTAAATAGAGGGCCTAAATCAATGCATTTGAATAGATAAACAACCAAACTAAAAATCCAATGGCATGAAAGCAATTGCCAATTAAGAAGCATTGAAGTTATGCAACTGTAATGTCAAACCTAGTTTTTCCTCAAAAGCGACTGAGCAACTAGTTTAAGCCTTTTACTTTTGCCAGCTTGCTGCAAACAAGGAACTTAACATTACATCATCATAGGAAATCTGGTTTGATTAGATCACTAGGTTGCCGCAGAACGTACTTCTCGGATCAAGAAAGTGGAACCAGTTGTACAGAAGCTCGGATGCCTAATGCCCTTCCTCATTTGACATGAACCTTCCGTTATGCAGCAGAAATAACTAAATCTAGCTCAACTATATCTGTTCTTGAATGAAAATGACATGTTTCCAGTGCACATGCTATGAACATGGTTGGTTAATGCATGAAAGCAGAATATCCCAGAGAAAAGAAGCTTTTTTTTTTTAATCAAATTGCTGGAGAGTAAGAAACTTGACAATTTATTTGATTCTTCCCGAGTCATTTTTTCAAGGGACAATGGCCATCTGTTTCTAACATCTTAATTATTGATTCTCTGAATTTTTCATACACGATGTGCATGAAAAAAGCATAGTATTAGGTTTTGCAATAATGCCACCAACATATGTTATCGAAAAAAATAATGCCATCAACATATTCTACATAAAGTAGCACAGAAGACAAGCCCTAACTGTTCCTGGACTAATGATGTAACAGGATTATGAATGAATAGGTCACCACATGAGGAGTCCAAATCAATATGGTCCAAACCCAAGTACACTTAATATCTTCATTTGTATTCAACTGCCCTCAAACTACTCCTACGAGTGAATTTAATTCAGTTATCTGGAAGCATATCGCAATACAGAAGATAGTGATGAAAGGATTAGTCAGCATTTATGAGTTGCATGTGCAGCATTAAAATCCTTGCAGATGTTGCAGAAGGAAATGAAAACAATTTAACTAATGAAAGTGAAAAACAGAGTTACCATTTCGAAATGTGAGGAGAGACAGAAATGGGACCCTGACCTTATCGTAGCTATTACTACCCTTCTCAGCAGGAGGATCTATGAGGAAGCTCCACAGGAAAAACAGAACCTGAACAAACGCTTTTACCACAATTTCAAAAAGGGATATGAGAATGGTAGAGACAAAATATATGTGTCTCTACAGTGAACATGTACTATGTCATCCTCGTAGATTTTTGTCTTTAGGTGTGGACTTCAATCCTTGTTTCAAACGCAACCTCCAAAAAGGACCACATGCAGCTTTTTCACACTTCATAACATTTTCACAATGAATATTTATCATTCATAAACCTTGCAGTCTAAAGTCTAGACATGTTTGGAACAATTTATTATTCTTTCAGGTTATTAACTTAAATGAGTCCAGAATCCTCCCTCGCATGATTAATTTAATTATTCCTTTACTTTGTCTTTAAGTGAGACAGGGCCTTATAAAATAGTACCAACAACTGGATTTTGTTTGTTGGCAGTTTAATGCATGTGTCAAGACTTACGGAGTTTTCAGATACTGCTCAGAACGTTTCAAACTTACCCGTTAAAAAAATAATTAAAAAAACATTTCAAACTTACCTGCAAGCTCATTATTGAGGTTGGATGACGAACGATGCATAGTCTGGAAATTGATGTTTTAGCTTTCTCACGGACCAACTCCTTCCACGATCATTAACTACAACATTACAACCTGATAATATACAATTCTGGTTCAATGCTTCATCAATTAGCTGTCAAACCTTCTATAATGAATACTACCAACTAACATTTTAAAGAAACCGATCTCCATTAATTATAATTAATTTCTAATTCAAGCCTGTATCAAATTCATGAGATTGGTCGGTTAATTTGTATCTGCAACTACCTTCTGTAAGTTTTTCCTTCTTTTGCATAAAAACTTGTAAACATCTAAAGTAGAACAAAAAAGCATTCTCATAAATATAAATGTTTACATTGAGGACAAGATTTAAAACAAAACATCAGTACAGTAGCATGAGATATGCAAATCTAGAAAGAGCATAATACAGCTATAATGAGTAGAAAAATTCTGATATACTGAGACGTAACAAGAGGTGTGGAAGAAAGAATATCAAAACTCCTTCAGGCAAAAGATAGGGGGAAAAGAATTCCTCGACAACAAGTTAGAAGGGATTCACAACTTAAGGAAAGTGATGTAAGAAGTCCAGTTGCTTCAGGGTTTGCAGATCACTACAAAGCAAGGAAGGAGGGCTCTAGGATTGAGCAGATAAAGCTCCTCAATGTTTGTATAAAGACCAACTTTTCCAGCCAATGAATCAAACCCAGTTTGGCTGGTTATTTCTTGTACATTCTCCAGAGGCTTATGAACTCTTCCAGCTATCACTCTACATACTATCAAAGCTTTCCTTTCACATGGATCTTGTTCAAGTATCTCAATGGCCTCAAAGGCTCTTCCACTAGTAGAAGTTGTGAATACACCTATTCCATCTTTGAGCTCTTTCTTGGCAGAGAAACCGTTCCTAATAATTCGACAGACACAGCATTTTTCCGATACACACAAACTTGAGGAACCGTTTAGGCCAAGGGAACAAGCCAAAGTGGTGCCGTAGAACCTCAAAAGCTCATTCCCATCTGCCAGGCACCGCGGGTGTTTCTTGGGGAGTTTGCTGGCCTTAATTTTCACCATCTCCCTATATTCCTCAAAACGAGCTAGAGTTTTTTGCATGTTATGGACTTTCAATACTCTTTCAATTCGACCACAATGGTTTTCGCTCTTTAACCAGCTTGCCCGGCATATGATTTCAACAATTTTTCTTGATGAGTCACCTTCCATAAGTTCAGTGACTGTAAAACGAGATATCTTGTCAGTTGCTGGAAAAGAAAGCTGGTTGAGAATCCTAAGAAAATAGATAGACCATGTGAATTGAAGAGATCAATAACAGTGAACTTCCAAAATATAGAAAACCCAGCAAACATCACGAACAGAGATTTTAATAGAACAACAAGGGTAATGTTATGCTTAATTAAATGTTTGATTAATTAAATAAACGGAGAACTTGCAAAAAGATAGGAATGACAAGGGTTAAAGTACAACATAAAAAAGAAGGGATATACAAGCTTCAACTATCACTGAAAAGAACTAGCCGAATGATAAAAAAATTTGTTTTTCGAGTGTCAGAAAATGGAGAGAAAGTTCAATGGTGATACAGCCTGTAAAGTACCTTCATTTCTAAAAGAAAACAGCTTAAAGTGATGGATAAAAGTGTTCATTGAAATCTATGGTCAGAATAACCTATGTATCTAGGTACCCTGAGGACAAGAGAAAAACAGAAGGCAAACCATAAAAAATGTCTTAGTAAGCATAAAACAGAAGTGTATCTAAATTTCAATCATTAAAGATTAAGGATGCCTAAAAAAATATTGGTTATAACAGTTCCACGGATGAGGTCTCTACCAGCATGTTTGGAAAGATGATGACTTTCGGCAGCTTCCCATTTACTAAATCGCTCCCCACATTTATGGCAAGTGATTGTAGAAGAACCAGTTGAATCAGTCTCAAGAGACACCCTGGAGCTTGAATGTCCTCCACCAAAAACACCACCAGGGCCTCCAAATCCAGACCCCTCCCTATCCGATAAAATAAATGGAGATTTTCTTGGAGGAGTTGTTGAGTTCCTTATAGGAGGATTGAAGTAGTGCATTGTCGGGTGGCCACCGGGCCCAGGTGTCCCTGGCCTTAAAGTGCCCACAAAAGTTGAACCACCACCGTTGTTAACACCAGCAGCACCACCACCGGTGGTGTTGCTATTATTAGCAACACCACTACCAATCCCTTCTTGGAAACCACCAAAACCAGTGATTTTCAACTCACATCTTGAGTTGCTCAAAATGACTTCATGGGTTATTGGGTTGAGAAACTCACTGCTCCCTATGGACCTTGGACTGCAACTTGGTGGTTTATCCATGTGTCTTTTGCTTCCATGGATGACATCTTTCAGATTTGCTATGGACCTTGAACACCCTGACCTGCCTGCTTTTTTCGTCAAGATTGTGCTCAAATGCTTCCTGGATTTTGGGTCATGAACATCTGATGGCTCTGATTTGCAGTGCAGAGACCTCTTCAGCGAGAACCACACTGTTGGCATATTTCTGCTTTTGTCGCCAATTTTCTCTCACTGTTCTCTGTTTGCCTGGCTAGAAAAATGAGAAAACTCAAAAGTCACAACTTTTCTGTAGAAATCTCATCTCCATCTCTTTTCCTTGAAAACCCAATAAATTCCATTGCCACTTTCTTAACTTTTCGTGCATGAAAGCAAAAAAGGTTTCTTAATACAAAATAGGACCTCTTTGCTTTCTGGTTTTGGTACAGAAACTCCAACTTCACAGCAACTTCCTTTTGTAGATTGAGGAACCAGCTAGTCAATCAGAACCAACTAAAACTCCTTCCTAAGCATGTATTACAATTTAAAGGAAACAAAGAAGAAATCTTGCACGAAAAAACCAACAATGTTTAGAAATTTTTCTTGTACAGTGCATCAATGTCCATTCCATAATGCGATCCATCGCAATGAGCAGAATTTGGAAGCTTTACTAAGCTGGGCGTCCTTCAGAGAGAGAGAGAGAGAGAGAGAGAGGAGACATATCCAAAACCAAAAGCCAAAGAAAGTCCTTTAAAAAACAAAAAAATGGAAAAGACAATAAAGATATTATTATGGTAAATTTTTGAACCTCAAGAAATGGAGAATCTTTAGCTCTTGCGAAATCAGACAAGATAAAAAACAAGACATGGTCGTTCGTCGTTATTAACAATAATAAATGACAATAACTGAGGAGACAGACTGTGAAAAACGAGTCAGGAAATGAGAGGAACTGAAATGGACCTTAGCTCTCGAAACAAATCCCAGTTTGAATTTAGATATCTGTAAGAAAACTTGCGTCATCTTTTTACCCTTTTACAAATCCATGAAAGATTCCGAGGTACAAAAATGATGTTTCAAGAAACCAGAAAAAAAAAAAAACCATTTAAGTACAGTAGTAAAAAGCTGAAGTGTTGCGATCAATGGACATAATTACCAAACTAAAGATAAAAGTTGATTTTGACCTCTTGTGAGGGTCATGAAGACTAATAAATCTTGAGGATCTCTATTTCTATGAGTGTTTTGTGCAAAATCATTCTTGTGGGCGCACGAACATATTCAAATTTTCATCTTTAAAATACCAGTTCAAGTTAGTTGAAATAACTAGATATTGTTTGCAGGTATCGTAACCTCGTATTCTCCTGTAAATAATCGTTAGATTTCGGCTTGGGCATGGGCTTTGATTTGTTCAGTAATTTTTTAATATGTAATTTAAAATATAATTAAATGATAAAAATTTATGTTGATTAGAAATAAATTTTATATTTAAAATATAAAATATTAATTCTTATATTTACAGAAGACAAGCACTTGAATTCAAGTATACCTAAAATCACTTTTGCTTTCATATTAGACCTTCCTTATTTTAATTAAATAAATTGGAAGAAGACATGTCCATATGTGGATTTCTAAGTCACTCCAAACTATTCATTTAAATTTGTTAGTTTATTTCATTCAATTCCAATGCTAAATATAATTTTGTCATGCAATAAGGTCCTCTTCTGTAATGTCATATAATGCTTTTAAAAGAAAAGTCACTTTTCAATTTTCAGAAATTCATTTTCATAGTCCAATCATGAAAAAAATGTCCTGCAAGATTATTGATACTTTTAAAGATATATTTTGATAAGGATTATACTAGGGGAGGGAGGAAAGAGAGGAGTATAAGAGGGCTTGACTCTACCTGTCATAAAGAATAGTGTGCGTGGGTTAGAGGTCAAGTTTTATAATATTAAATGTTTGATATTGATATTAATTATTATTTTTAATTATAAATTATAAATTTTTATATTAATTATTGTAGATTTTTTAATTTTTATACTATTTTTTATATTTTATTGTATTAATATATTATTTTTAATTTTTATATTTAAAAAATAAAAAATCACAATAACACTAAACATAAGTTAAACAAGTCGTTTAATATTACTATATGTTGTGATTTTTAATTGTAATTTTAATATATTTGTATTAATTTTTATGTTTTATCCTTAATTTTTATATTGTATTAAAGTGTTGTCTTTTCAATTTTTATATTAAAAATCAAAACTTAAAACTACAACTATATCAAACCAAATTATATCACCATCGTTTTGCTAATAACAGGACAAATCTTATTCCTATATATAGAGGATGCGTCTCAAATGAAAAATAAAACGGTTATGAGTTCAATTTCTGCCAAGTTGAGAACCATTAACATCACATTTTTGTTTTTCTAATTTCAATTTTAAATTCAACAAAATTATTTAAATAAATTTCTAATTCGACCTCTTCATGTCCGCTTCGTTATAAATGCTCGACCTTGATAGCTATCTAAAAAGGAAACAAAGGCTATACTGTTTATCTCACAAATTTAGATAATTTTAGTGGAAGTGAACTGAACATTTTTATAGACAATACAATTATTGAGGGAAAGCTAAATACTCGCAAAATCCATGCGGATAGAACTTTTATGTGCCCTTAATTTCTGGATTTCGAGGGAAGGCAATAATGAATTTAGAACTTCAAAATCAATGTGGCATTCGAAAAGATAGACCCCCATTATTAGCTTTGAACACTAATCTCCAAACGTGTCACTTTTTCTACATTCTTTTCTTTTTTTCGTTTTGAAAACTGAAAAGTTTGTGAAAGGAAAGTGGGGTAGCAGAGCAGGAGGTAAAAAGAATAGTTTTATATCACGAAACTGAACACTCCCTTTGTTTTTTTTTTTTTTTTTGGTTTTCCGCATCCATTTCTCCTCATGTGATAAAATAAGTAGGTGTCTATAAATCGTACCTTGTTAATGCCACTTGGCATCAGTTGAGTATTAGCACTT
>JAOXYD010000136.1:25936126-25949242 GCA_028565735.1 Pinacopodium congolense | reverse complement strand
GGCTGCATATTCATCTGTCTTGAGATTACTTATTTACATAGTTCAACAGAAGTACATTTTTAAGGTGTTTGACAGATTGACACTGAGAACTGAATTTATATCTTTAGTAACGAATGTCGTGGGATCTTGTGAGAAGTTTAGCCTAATATTGATCCCTATGAAAAGTTTTTATTTTGTTTTTGTTACATCAACGTGTGACATAGATTCTCTTCGAATGCTGTGTATGGGTGGGGCAGATTTTCTTTTCCTGGAAAACTTCTGAATATTCTCATCCAATAGCCAAATCAACTCTCTATCCCTCCTTGTTAGATGGCTTCGATGCATGTCTAATCGGCCTGACATAATTCCTGATTATAATTTGACAAGGCCTGGAAGGAAACTGTTCTTCTTCACTTTACAGCCCTCCTAAACACTGTCAAATAATCTGTTCATTGCCCTCTTTATAGATTCCTGTACTCGTCCCTCGACTACAGTAAGCGGCTTAATGCCTTGAGACTTTCTCCAGGAAAAAAAGGGTATCTGAATATTGCAATTCCCATCCTGGAACGATGGGCTGCAGGCAGATTGAAATTCATTCAGGAGATCAAAGCACTGAAGAAGTGGAGCATTTCATTAACAGAAGAAGTTTTCAAGAGATTCCTCTCCCAAGAAAACACTGTTTTGCGTAAGATGTTTGATGTCACTTCCTTGCTCTTCAGAAATCCTTTTTAGCTCTTCTGATGGTCTTCCTCAGGTAATTTGACTCAGACGCGAGTTGGTGACTCTCCGTAATCCAATTTTATTTCCATATACATAATATGATGCTACAACACCTAATTAATATTCCTTGGCCACTTCATCACGCTTCCAAAAGTCACCACACACACACACATATATATATATATATATATATATATATGTATATATATATATATCCCTTTATTTGGGTTAAAGGTGGAAGATTTACATCGAATCAAGCTATAGCTAGATCTGCACCCCCATTGCTTGACTATGAGGCAATATTATTAACCACATATAGAGCATTAAAAAAGTTCAAATACAGCAAAGTCTACCTTACTAGAGTGATATTAAAATGCATGAATTTGGATGTGATGAATACGAAATCAAAAGCTCATCATAATTTAGTCAAGGTATTCATGATGTTTCATTGATGAGTCAACCGCAACTCCAACCATAATCAGCCTAATTTTTATTTTAAAAAAGAAAAAAATATATAGAATTTTTTATACAAGTTTATTTTCCGTCTAATTAATAATTTTATCTTGAATAACCCTAAAATATTAGCATAAATATGCATATTCATGAAATATGTGCATAATAAACTAAAAAAAAGATAAGTTAAAAAATAATTGAAGATTTAATTATAAAATAATGTGACCAAGAGTTAGATGATAGAGTTTTTAAGAGATAAAATTGAAGTTTTTACAATGTAATATGAAGATATATTTAGGGGTCGTTTAGTATTGCTGTGAATTGTAGTTTTTAGTTGTAATTTTGATATATTTATATTGATTTTTGTGTTTTATTCTCGATTTCTATACTGTATTAGTGTGTTGTCTTTTTCAATTTCTTTATTAAAAATCAAAACTTAAAACTACAACTATACCAAACAAGCAAAGTTTTTGGTTCCGATACTTTGTTTAGAATGAGGACGAGGTTTCATATTTTAATTCCACGATTTTTTTATATATTTTTATTTTTATTATAAATATCAGAAAGGAAAAAAAATTAAAGGCAATTTCCTCCACTAATTTGCATTAGGTAAACAAGATTCACCTGAATTTTCAACAAGTCACAATTCTGATCCATCTTTGTATTTAAAATGATTTATTTGCAGTTAATGTGTTAGTCCAACACGCTTGCGATAACATAAGATCGAAGAATTCTTTTGAAAATTCAGGTTAATAAGCATAGAGACATTAAACTAATTAATTATATACATATAGGAATAAAGACAAAGAGAGACATGACAACAACGAGTGGAACTGAGCACCAAAAGACAAATGGATATGTCAACTACTTCATCCGCCATGTGTGAGATGGGTACCCTTTACTCTTTGTGTTTTTTTTGACATTTGCTACCAAATCTAAAGAAGAGTGAAGGAAAAGTTTTTCTCGGAAAGCTGGAAGGAAAATTCTTGACACCCATTTGAAGCAAAGGTGAAAAGATAAATAACTATAAAAAAAAGGCAGTTTACTCCTTATTATATACTCTATTTAGGTAGTCGATGGAGTCCTATGTTTGGTGACCATGTTCGAACAGGACAATGGCGCGTAAATCATTGTTGTTTTACCATTATAACATTTAATTATTTTATTTCTACTATAACAAATTATATTAAAAGAAATAGGTGATATATTTCTTGCATATTTACGTTATTTTTTAATTAAACAATAATTGACTTGTTCTAATAAATTAAAATTGCGATATTTTGTCTATTGCATGTTCACATAATTATATTTTATTTTATTTTTACTTTGTGATCAAAGTTTTAAATATCGTACCGGTACTAGATTTGTCTTTAAAATAGTATCATATTGGTACCGGTTAATACCAATACCGTACTGGTACCGGCTTTAGATAATTTTTTTAAAAAAAGTCTATAAATGTATTATATTATATAGTTTTTAACTTAACTTTAAACTTAAAAATATTAAAATACAAAAATTTCTCTTTTTTTAATAAAAATATTTTTTCAATTTTTTTTTATTTTTTTCGGTATCGATAATACTGATTGATACTGACTGGTACTGACCAATATTTAAACTCGGTACGAAATAAAATAATTTCGTTCTATTTTTTGGACCTACCAATAGGAAACGAAATTTAAAATACTGTGTGTGACATTGTGTCTATCAAAAATATGATATTTTAAAGGATGTGGTAGATTATATACTTTGGTTCTTTGTTGAATTCTTCAATGCATAGCATAATCATTATGTACAAGAAAGAATTGATCACTAATTATTATATCTTGATTTATATTTCGTTAAAACTTGATTGGTTGATAAAGTTTTAAACCAATCCCTTACGCAATTTATCATTAAGTAGCTGCCTTGTTACATGACAAGTAGTTATCAACTGACCTTAATATTGAAATGCTCATCATCTTATTCTTTTTCTTTGTATATCACATCCAAAAGCTCAGGGCTGTTTAGAATATAAAATAAGTTTTGATTTTTAACTTTTTTAAATATAAAAATTAAAAATTAAAAAAACAACACATTAATATAATACAAAAACTAAAAAAATAGTACAAAAATTTTAAAAATATATATAATTTAATATAAAAATAAAAAAGCATTAATATAACACATAAATTGAAAAAAATGTATAAATTAATATCAAAATACAAAAATTACAATAACAAATCATAATTCACTATTCAACTAAATATTTCCTAAAAAAGAAAATACTAGTAATTTATCTACTCATATCTTCTCAATTGTACACCGTCCAAATTGTTAACGTTTAAGCTAGCAGAGAATGTGGATATTTTATTGACGAGGTCTTCATAGATTGGAGATCTAGTCCTGCAACCTCCAATATTATATCTTTTCATATTATAATAATGAGTATAGAGGTACAGAAGAGAAATTAGGAATCTATCCAAATGTCTACAATTCTACGGATCACAGTGTGAAGGTTGCTAATTAAAAAAAGTCGATAGCAGACAGAGGCATCAGTACAAGCTATGCTCTATAGGCACATGTTCCTTCCTTCCTTATATCTTCTTCGTAATTGACCAAACCGTTCTATCTATTTTGCCTTTTGCCATTCACGTAATTTTTATGAGATGCCTCCCCACTTAAAATCGTTTTTATGTTTCTCTCCTTTTGTTTAGAAATGCAAGAATCTAAAAAATCAAAAGAAAAAAGGGTCAAAGGAAGTTTCCTGCTTAAAACAACATAGAATTCATGAAGCTAATTACTTCCAATCTCTTAGCCAATTAATTGGTCACAAAAGGCTCGTGTTTCAAGCTTTGGACAATGCAGCTGGGGAAGTGATATCAATTAATGAACTATCTAACCAGGAAAAAGAGAAAAAGGTCGAAGAGGGCATGAAACACAATTGTCTGTGGAATCTAACAAGAATATAAACCAGAAGTGTGAAACAAGCATGGGGGGCAAATAAGTGATTGCAGCTCCTCAGCTGGCACTCCTCGTCTCTAGATACTGTCAGAGGCCCCCCTCCCCCCTTTTTTTTGTCTTGTTAAACAATGAACTTCATGTTCCAACGGTCAATAATTTACTAGTTTCCAATACTTGACCTGTTTTATCTGCAAGACAAATGACCAAAAGCCACTGGAGAAATGAAAGTATAGATGTACTAAGAAATCATTTTCTTCATTACACAATTCCATTTTCCTGTCTTTCTCAATTACCTCTGCAACTTTCTGCTTGTAAAAGCAACTGTTGTGATTGGAATCCGTAACTTAGCATGTAATCCATTGCCCCACCACGATGCTGGACCAAATTTACTATCCATAGCTAAAAACGGAAAATGGGAAAAGTAATAAGTAATAGAACTAAAAGATGGAACAGTTTTTTCGGTTTTATATACGTTTTCTGAGTTTTAACTTCTCTCAACAACCAGAACAAGCCTCCACCTGACACCATACCCACTTGTGTAAGTCCTTCACATGTGAGCTGCTTCTCCAAATGTAAAATCTGGGTTTTGATCTCTATGTTCTTTTTTTTCAAAGGGTCTCTTCTGCTTTCCATTTTTCTTTTTTATTTTGTAAGATTTTTTCTCGCAATAACTTATTTTTTAAGTACAAATAGTGTCATGGGTATCAATATTTCTCTGTTTTGGATGCAGGATCGCCAAGTGTTGGTCTTTAAGCAGCAGCAGGTATAGGTTGTTATTTGAATGAGTTAAAAAGTTTGTTTCTTTCTTGTTTTTCCAGCGGTGTTATGGACTTCCCAAAGATCTTGTTGTATGAGTTGCTGAATAGAAAGTCTTTGATGGGAAATGTCTCAGTTCTTTCTGTCTTTGACGGGAAATGTCTAAGTTCTTTCTTTTTTCTATGTATTTTTGGGTGCCGTAGAAGTGTTATATCGGTGATGAGAAGCTGGTAGATAAACTCTAGACCTCGGAGATACCATGATGGTTGGCGCTGCAAATAATGGAAGATTCAGACATGCTTTTTCGCTTGTCAACGGTGAGCATGAAGTTGCTCCTAATAGTGCTCCCACAAGCATTGCTGGATCAGAGTATGGTGGCATCGAGTTTACAAGAGAAGATGTTTACGCGCTGTTAAATGAAAGGATGAAATACAAGAACAAGTATAATTACAAGGTGAGTCTTTTTTATGATATGCTGTAACAGATTCAAGTGAAACAGCTCTGAAATTGGTGGTTTTGGATATTGTAGGAGAGATGTGAAAACATGATGGATTACATTAAGAGGCTAAGGCTCTGTATCAGATGGTTTCAAGAGCTAGAAGGGAATTACCTATTCGAGCAAGAGAAGTTGCAGAATGCACTGGAATTCGCAGAGAGTAAATGTGCTGAAATGGGTGTGTTGAATGCATCCTATCATTGAATCTCATTTATTAACAAAGGTTTAACCATATCTCATTATGTAAATTGCTGTATTTTTATTACAGAGTTGATATTGAGAAACAAGGAAGAGGAATTGAACTTGATTATTGTGGAGTTGAGAAAGAGTCTTGCTTCTCTGGAAGAGAAACTCTCAAAGGAAGAAACAGAGAGGCTGGTGAGAGCAGAAACAATGAGATACTGAACATGCTATGATTTTACTATTTTGGATAGGTTCTGAAGATTTCTCCCTCTTTTTCTATTGCTTCGTTCATCTGCCTAACAACCAGGCTGCAATGGACTCTCTTGCAAGAGAGAAAGAAGCCAGACTTAATATTGAGAAGTCCCAAACTTCCCTTTCAGAAGAGCTTGGAAAAGTTCAGGGAGAGCTTCAAAGTGCTAACCAAAGGGTAATAGCAAAAAATGTGGCCTCAGTTCACTGAAATTCTGTTCCCCTTTTTGGGGTATCATTTTCCTTGTTATTTCTCATTATTGTTTGGTGGTGACCTGACTTGTTTATGTGGGGAAATTTCTGCAGATAACGTCAATTAATGATATGTACAAGCTGTTACAGGAGTACAATTCAAGCTTACAGACGTACAACAGTAAACTTCAGACAGATCTTGATTCAGCTCATGAGAGTGTTAAACGTGGAGAGAAAGAAAAAGCAACCACTGTGGAGAATCTCAGCACCTTAAGGGGTCAATACAAATCATTGCAAGATCAATACACTTCATGCAAAGTGAGCTTATGTTTATTTATTTATTTTAATCCTGGTCAATATACTTTATGCAACGTCATATTTCACTTTCCTCTTGTTAAGTTTATCCCTTTCTTCTTGGGTGGACCGTCCTTTCTGGTATCTGTTGTTTGACTTGCTCAATACAACATAAGAAAAGGTGTTTATGGAATGTTACACATTGATTATGTTTTGATAGGAATATTTTCTCTTTTGTTTCTTTAAGACTAATTAAATACCATGCCTGTATTGGAAGACATTGATAAGTTCTTTTAGTGAATATTTTGTTGAATGTTTTAATGCTTATAATTTGTAGTTGCTTTTGGATCTTGAATGATCTTCACACTGGTTAATTGATGCACCGAGCCAACAGGTAGATTTTGTATTTGAACCTAGTGTTTGTTTTGAAAAAGAGAAGCCGGCTACTGACCATTTGTTTTTGGATTCTAGTGTTTGATTGCAAGTAAACTGGACAAAGGAATACTTCTGTTGTGCCCTCAAGATCTCAAGTCTAAGTCCCTGAAGCAGAAATGTTTAGGATAAAACTGAAATACATGAAAATATCTTCCCTGATAATTTCATAGTTTTGAGAGAAGTCGTATAAGGGTGATAAGAATAAAGTAAACACCTATTTACTGTGCAAGACTGCAGAAGCCTTGAGGTCACGGAACTGGTTCAGGGATGTACTCATTTTGATACAATCCGAAATAATAAATTCCAAAGAATAACACTAGGGATACTTAAAATCTTTTTCAAAACATGTTTTACTAACTGGTGTGACAAGTTTTCATTACATGTACTACCCCCTCCATGAATATAAGTCCACATATGCAAAAGATATTATTGGTCTCCTAGGATAGTTAGTAAAAATGTTAGCAAGAGTGTTAGTAAATGCCACATTACTCAACTCCCCAGTTGAAAGTTTCTTGCATGGCTCCAAGTCTGATGTGTAGATGCCAAATCCTTAACAAATCAAGAAGGAAATCAGATTTTGATTGCAGCAAATGGAGCTTTAAGTATTAATCATCCAACACATGTGAACAGGGAGGAGTGATTTTGAGACTAACTCTCAATGTCCTTTAGAAAGATTTGCCACAATGAAGACCTAAATAGTCAAGTGATGAAATCTATAAGCATCCCTGACTTGTTCATCATTTGTATACATATGTGTGTGTGTGTGTGTGTGTGTATCCATCTAAGGAAGACTTTTTTTGACTTTGAAACTTAGACCTGCTACATACATTTGATTAGGTTCTCAGATGGTTAAATCATAGACTTTAGACTCTTCATGCAGTCTTTAGGTTATTCAATAGGACTTGAAGAATGTCTGAATTCGATGTATGCACTTTGTTATAAGTGATTTACCACAAGTTGATATTCTAGGAGGGCAGTTTTCCCTCTCCCTTGCCTTTGCCATTGATTTACTTCCCGTGATCTGATGTCAAAAACTATTGATTTGTAATTCCACAGGAATCTATGGATGATTTTATGAAGCAGAAGGAGGCCCTAGCGAATGAAATTACATCTCTAAGGAGAGAGATGCTTGAGGTTAGAGATGACCGTGATAGACAGCAGTTAAAAGTGCAAGCTTTAACAACTGAAGTAGCCAGATATGAACATCTAGTAGTAAAATCAAATGAACTAGAGGTAGATCTTTACTTTTAGGCCAAGTTGTTTTATGATTCAATCTTTATGACTACTATTGCAGTTGCTAATTATGACGAATATCTTTACAGGCAAGATGTTCAGTACAAGGTTACCAGTTAAGGACAATGCAGGACCAGTTAGAGGCAGCAGAGAATAAGTTGCGGGTACTGATATCATCAAGCTGGTTGATTATTTGCTACTATGTTGTAGTTTTTTATTCCATTTGATGAAATGATATTTTAAATTTTCTTAGGCTTCTGATTTATCTGCATACGAGACAAGAACTGAATTTGAAGCTCAGAATAAGCTAATCCATGACTTACAATGTCGCTTAGACGATGCTGAATTTAAACTTGTCGAAGGAGAGAAGCTGCGGAAGAAGTTACATAATACAATTCTGGTAACTCTTTGGGGCTCCATTTTTGATCTACTAAAAACATAATTTGTTGTTGACAGCTATGAGCTTTATTATGCTACAGGAACTGAAAGGGAACATCCGTGTCTTCTGCCGAGTGCGGCCTCTTTTGCCTGATGATAGCCCTGCAGCTGAAGCCAAGTTTATCTCTTATCCTACCACAACAGAAGCTCTTGGGCGAGCCATTGACCTGATGCAAAATGGTAAACCTGCTGAAACCTTATTATTGCTTACCAATATTTTGGTAGATTGCTGGACTAGATTTTATCTTGTTCCACCTAGATGTTGAATCTAATCTCATGTTGATATTGTCTTCAGGGCAAAAATATTCTTTCACTTTTGACAAAGTTTTTGCCCCTGATGCATCACAAGAGGATGTTTTCATAGAAATTTCACAGCTTGTTCAAAGTGCTCTTGATGGTTACAAGGTGATTTATATGGTCCAAGTCCTTTTCCTTGAAAACGTTTGTTATGTTAATGTATACTATTTCCAACATTAATAGTGCAGTTGCACAAATACTATGCCTCTATAAATGATTTTTGTTTGTGACTAAAGGGTGTCGTCATGTTTACCTAATTATTGTGGAAATAACTTCAAAAGGATTATGTTATTCTTTTCTACTATGTCAGTCATTTGTGTCTGGCATCGAAGTCATGATTATGACCTTCTTTCTCCTCCAGGTTTGCATTTTTGCCTATGGACAAACAGGGTCAGGTAAAACTTACACCATGATGGGCAAATCAGGCTATCAAGATGAAAAAGGGTTGATACCACGGTCATTAGAACAAATATTTCAAACCACGCAGTCTCTTACACAGCAGGGCTGGAAGTATGAAATGCAGGTATTGCCTTACACAGTTGGAATCCATGAAGCCTAGTCCATTTTATCACGGTCTAACATTTTAGTTCAACAAACAATATAGGTGTCCATGCTGGAAATTTACAATGAAACAATTCGGGACCTGTTATCAACAAACCGAGATCCGTTAAGAACAGAAAATGGTAGTGCCGGGAAGCAATATGCAATTAAGCATGATCCAAATGGGAACACACATGTCTCTGATCTTACTGTTGTGGATGTTCACAGTACTAGGGAGGTTTCATATCTTCTGGATCGGGCTGCTCACAGTAGGTAAATATTTCAGGTTTAGAATTCTCACAAGCTCATTGGAGTTTGATAGATATTCTAAATCAGCTTTATATCTTTAGTGAGAAAAGTCTGAACATCATTTTAGACTTGCTACAGAAGTGCATATTGCTGTATGTTAGATTCATACTTGTCTTATTCTTTTTATCAGGATACAAAGCTCACTTTCTTATGATTGTTATTTTTTAGAGGAAAAAGATGGAGAACTTTCAGTTGAATTCAAATTGAAACAAGATAATTGTTTGAAGCGTAGACATATACTTCAGTGCAAATGTCCTTCAACTTTGATTAATTCAAATGAAGGACCTTTAATCCAACAATTTTCTTTCTTGTAGGTCTGTAGGAAAGACCCAGATGAATGAGCAGTCATCAAGAAGTCATTTTGTTTTCACCTTAAGAATATCTGGTGTAAATGAGGTAATATTACTTCTGTTCCTATGATCTTCTCAGTATTGCTGCTGCTAATTTTCTTTAAGCTGAAAGTTTCTCTGTTGTCCATTAGAGCACAGATCAACAACTTCAAGGTATTTTGAATCTTATTGATCTCGCTGGGAGTGAGCGTCTTTCGAAGAGTGGCTCGACTGGGGATCGATTGAAGGAAACACAAGTATGCTTTGAATATTGTGATAGAAATTGATTTTTCATGTGTGTTATCCATGATTTTCTTCTCCTTAGTTTAGCATTCAATTCTTCTTCAGGCAATCAACAAGAGTTTATCATCTCTGAGTGATGTTATCTTTGCATTGGCAAAGAAGGAGGACCATGTACCATTCAGAAATTCAAAGCTTACATATCTTCTTCAGGTACATAGATAATTAGTTTCTTTGAGAGTTCTTCTATTTATTTATTCCTTATATAAAGATTTTGGCTTTTCCATTTCTCTTGTTATTCCTTCCTCCTGTTTTAATTATGTTGAATCATCAAAGATGTTAATGTTGTATCTAATCCGTTTGTGGTTCAGCCATGTCTTGGAGGGGACTCGAAGACACTGATGTTTGTAAATATCTCTCCTGAAGCTTCCTCTTCAGGTGAGTCTCTATGCTCACTGCGATTTGCATCCAGGGTTAATGCTTGCGAGATTGGGACTCCTCGACGTCAGACCAATATGCGGTCTTCAGAATCTCGCTTGAGTTTAGGCTGATACTAGTAAATTGATCACATCATTATTATTTCAGGGTATTTTATCTGTGTCTCTATGACAGTATTGATAAACTGAAAAATGTCAAGAATGATCCTAACATGCGCTTATTACAAATTGTATAGAGAAGAATCCTATCTTTCGTATTTGTTAACATTGTATTATCTTCATCTTCTGAGAAAGAATCTACACGAGAATTGCTTCTTTCATCTAATTGATTGCAGTGAGATGTCTATCTTATTTGTCACTGTAAAACCATTTCCCTAAATTTGAAGCACAAGTTTATGCATTAAGTATACTGCACGGTAGTAATGAATAACAGTTGCAGGAACGTACATTTATTTCTCAATCGCTGAAATGATCTTCATGTATAAAGCAGTCTTTAAATCTACGCGAATCTGTCCATGACCTCATAGAGGAGAGGTTTAGTTTCCTTATAGTAGTATGATTCAGTCTGAGAAAAGTTTTTCCTCTTTGCAGCATCTTCAAGCTGACAATGTATAAGATATCCAATAGTTAAGTGTATGCTTATTTAGAAGAAAGTTAACATCAGTAATATATATAGCTCTGAACGATTGATATACCTTTTCAATTATGTCGAAAAATCTGGTAGCTAAATCAATGAGAGGTTGCTGATCACTAACAGAAGCTGCAGAGATAACCTTATCAAAATCATAGTACATGCAGGTGCCCTTGAGTCTCACATATTTCCTGACATAGTTCAATGTGTCTGGTCCTATCAAATCTTCCATTGCCAAAAGATCAAAGGCATATTTTTTTAGCCTGTACATTCTTCCTTTGATTCCAATGTCCGGCATAAACAGTCCTACCTTCAGGAATGACCGAGTCCCTGTCGTCTGATTTGCAAGCACTTCTGCAATTAGTAGACAGACAGCAAGTTCTCCGTAAACTTAACAATACACAGTACCAGTAAAAAAAATGGCTACTCAAGCTTATTACAAAGCTAAGCTTACTATTTTCAACAGAAGGTACGGGCAAAGGGTGATCGAGCACCCACAAGCCATTATCCTCAGCGAGAGAACCTCCATGAAAGGACCCTCCAACAAGTGCTACTGAGGCAAAGCCTAAGACCAGTCTTCTGGTTGGTTGCAATGGATATTCTTGAATGTTTTCTGATTTGTTGCCTAATAATCCAATTATCTGTGCTCTCTTTCGAGTTTTTCTCACATGTTTAAGCTTTGGCATGACTTGGAAAGTCTCAGCTACGTTATTTAAGATCGTCAAGTGAGCCATTACAGAGAAGTTGAATGGAAGAGTAAGAAGAAGGTAGCCAAAAGAATTGGTCAATCTGCTATATCCATTTGAGAAAGAGTTGGCTCCTATACACCACCAAAAGGATATCCTTACTGAGGACAAAGTTGACAATTTGTCCCAAATTCTTTTGTTTTCGAACTTTGTAGTCTATCTCTTGGATATATAAATAGAGCTACAAGCTTATGCAGTGGAGGTTCCCCTTTCTTTTTAGTCTTCAATACTCATTTATTGTATACGATATGCAATGTACAAAAATACATCAAGGTTGCATGCATAGCACTCCAATTGTAATATTCATGTTGTTTTATTATGTTTCACTAGAAAAGAATCCATATTTACACTTTCGAAAAAAGAATTCATATTTGCTTTCAAATGTTAGGATTCCAAGGCCACACTACTTTCGATTTTTCTAAATTTACGGCTAGAATGAACATAACCCTTTTATCCTTCAGTCACTAAAATAATAATTTGGTATTAATTCCTTCCAACCATAAAATTTGTTCTCATAAACTTAGGAACAAATAAAAGAAAAAGAAAAAGAAAAAGAAAAAGAAAATATTTTAGGTTTTTTTTTATAAAATGGTTGGGGAGGGGTGAATAGGAGTAGAAGGATGTAAGAGACTAAAAAGGTACAAGTCAATTTAGTTCTCAAGTGGTTCGTCATAATGTGCTGAACCACATTCAAATCCACACAGGTAGGAGATCTGAAAAATGTTTCATCTCTTTTGATTTTTAGTTTCTTTTTTCTAAATACAAAAAATTGAAAAAACAGTATAAAAACTAGAAAAATAGCATGCTAATACAACACAAAAACAAAAAAAAAAGTACAAAAACTGAAAAACACACAAAAATTACAATAAAAATACAAAAATTATAACAAAAATAAAAAATAAAAAACTGAATCAAATAGCTTAAGGAGCTGTTAAGCTCCTTTTATAAATTCTTAAGGTCAGTTATAATTGATTTTGACAAACAATAAGTTGTTTGTCTATCTTAGTTAAAAAAACACATCACAAATACAACACATGTTATGTTAATGACAATGTTTAGGGCGTGGTATCGATTTTCTCCTCATAACGGTATCACATCGGTATTGATTCATATTGGTATCTGTACCAGACAACTTTTTAAATTTATAAAGTGATCCTTAAATTTTATAAAATTTGTAAAATAGTTTCTATATATATTATGCATATTTTGTAATCATTAT
>JAOXYD010000136.1:25915010-25932879 GCA_028565735.1 Pinacopodium congolense | reverse complement strand
CGTATCTCCGATTTGCCCGAACTGAGTCCAGTCCTATTAGAGATGGAGGCGAATCAAGCAACTCTTATAGAGGGATGAGATAAGAAGGAAGAACCACTGATAGCATTTACAATCACTTCTTTCTAGACTATTACCAAAACACCCTCCTCATGTGAGAGGGAGGTGTTTAGGGCTCCCTAATAGAGGTCTCCTTTTGTTCAGACTATTACATTGCTAACAAGACCTCTCTGCAAAAAGGTTAAAATGACAATACTTAGATATAATGATATATTAATTGTGGTCCTCGTTCACTGTATTTATAGAGTTCCAAGAAAGCTTACGAGATCTCTATATAGCAATTGTCTCTACTTTATCATGCTATTTCCCTTATATATATATATATATATATATCAACTTTTCTTCTTTTTATTGAAGAGTTGTCCTATTAGGGGGTTCTCTGATATTACCAAAACACCCCCTCATATGAGAAGGAGTGTTTGGGGGCTCTTTAGTTTTTTTGATTTAGAACAAGACTAGGGGACCCTTATGAGGGAACCTCCAAACACCTCCCTCTCGGATGAGGGAGAGTGTTTTGGTAATATCATAATGGTTCATTTAATTATGTGCGAGGAATTGCCTTCTTTAGTAACGGAAAAAAGATTAGTCCCCGAAAATACCCCTTCCTTTGTTTTTAATGCTAAAAATCTTCCTTATTTGGTTTAGATAATTTTGAAACATGAAGAAAGTTCTTCTTTTTCCCAGCTGAAATAGCAGCATAGTTATTGATCTTAGTCTTTCCTTCATCGTGGCTCTGATTTGCCTAAATTGAATCCAGCCCTATTAGAGATGGAGGTGAATCAAGTAACTCTTATAGATGGATGATATAAGAAAGAAGAATCATTGACAGCATTTGCAACCGCTTCTTTCTAGAATATTACCAAAACACTCTCCTCATGTGAGAGAGAGAGAGATGTTTAGAGACTCTCTCATGGGGGACCTCTTTGTTCGGACTATTACTTCACTGACAATGACTTCTTTGCAAAAAAGTTAAAATGACAATACATAGATATGATGATATCTTAAGTGTAGAGTTCTAAGAAATCTTATGAGATCTCTATAAAACAATGGTCTCTACTTTATCATGTTATTTCCCTTATATTTATATATATATATATATATATATCACCTTTTCTTCTTTATATTGAAGAGTTGTCCTACTAAAGAGCTCCCTGATATTACCAAAACACTCTCATATATAATAGGGGTGTTTAGGGGCTCTCTTATGAGGGTCCCTTAATTTTTTGTTTTAAAACAAGACTAAGGGGCTCTTATGAGGGAACTCCCAAGTAAGAGCCCCCTAGGTTTTTTGTTTTAAAACAAGACTAGGAGGACCTTAGGGGGGGAACCCCCAAACACCACCTCTCACATAAAGGAGAGTATTTTGGTAATATTCTAATGACTCCCTTAATTATGTGGGAGGAATTTCTCTCTTGAGTAATAGAAAAAGGGCTAATCCCCAAAAATAACCCTTCCTTTTTTATTGGGGTTAAAAATCTTCCTTGATTGGTTCAGGTAATTTTAAAATATCAAGAAAGTTCTTTTTCCCAACTGAAATAAAAGTATAGCTATTATTCTTGATCTTTCCTTCGTCGTTGCTCCGATCTAGCCGAACTGAGTCTAGTCCTATTAGAGATGGGGGCGAATCAAGCAACTCTTATAAATAGATGAGATAAGAAGGAAGAACCACTGATAGCATTTGCAACTGCTTCTTTCTATAATATTACCAAAACACCCTCCTCATGTGAGAGAGAGGTGTTTGGGGACGCTCTCATGGAGGCCCCTTTGTTCAAACTATTACTTCGCTAACAAATACTTATCTGCAAAAAGGTTTAAATGACAATACATAGATATGATGATATCTTAAGTATGGTCCTCGTTCATTGTATTTTATAGAGTTCCAAGAAAGCTTACGAGATCTCTAAGCAATTGTCTCTATTTTTTCGTGCTATTTCCCTTGTATATATATATATATATCACCTTTTCTTCTTTTTATTGAAGAGCTGTCTTACTAGAGGACTCCCTAATATTACCAAAAACATCCCCTTCATGTGAGAGGGGGTGTTTGAGGGAGCCCCCTAAATTTTTTGTTTTAGAACAAGACTAAAGGGCCCTTATGAGGGAATCCCCAAGCACCCCCTCTCACATAAAGGAGAGTTTTTTAGTAATATCCTAATAGCTTCTTTAATTTTGTGTGAGGAATTGCCCTTTTGAGTAATGGGAAAAGGGCTAGTCCCCGAAAATACTCCTTTCTTTTTTGTTGGGCTAAAAATCTTCCTTATTTGATTTAAGTAATTTCGAAACATTAAGAAAGTTTTTCTTTTTCCCAGTTGAAATAGCATCATAGCTATTATTCTTGGTCTTTCCTTCATTGTGACTCTGATCTGCCCGAACTGAGTCCAGTCCTATTAAAGATAGAGGCGAATCAAGCAACTCTTGTAGATGGTTGAAATAAGAAGGAAGAACTACTTATAGCATTTACAGCCGCTTCTTTTCATAATATTACTAAAACACCCTCCTCATGTGAGAGGGGGTGTTTGGGGACTCCCTCATGAGGGGCCTCCTTTATTCAGACTATTACTTCGCTGACAAAAACCTCTCTGCAAAAAGGTTGAAATGACAATACATAAATATGATGATATCTTAAGTGTGGTCCTCGTTCATTATATTTTATAGAGTTACACGAAAGCTTACGAGATCTTTATAAAATAATTGTCTCTACTTTATTGTGCTATTTCCATTATATATAGATATATATATATATATATTTCACCTTTTCTTCCTTTTATTGAAGAGCTGTCCTACTAGGAGTTTTTCTAATATTACTAAAACACCTCCCTCATATGAGAGAAGGTGTGAAGGAGCCCCCAAACACCCCCTCTAATATAAGGGAGAGTGTTTTGATAATATCCTAATAGCTCCTTTAATTATGTGCGAGGAATTGCCCTTTTGAGTAATGGGAAAAAGGTTAGTCCTCGAAAATACCCCTTCCTTTTTTGATGGGGCTAAAAATCTTCCCTGTTTGATTTAGGTAATTTTGAAACATCAAGAAAGTTCTTCTTTTTCCCAGCTAAAATAGCAACATAACTATTGCTCTTAGTCTTTCCTTCATCATGGCTCTGATTTGCTCGAACTGAGTCCAGTCTTATTAGAGATAGAGGCGAATCAAGCAACTCTTATGGATGGATGAGATAAAAAGGAAGAACCACTGATAGCATTTGCAGTCGCTTCTTTCCAGGATATTACCAAAATACCCTCCTCATGTGAGAAGGAGGGTGTTTGGAGAGCCCCCCTTTGTTCAGACTATTAATTTGCTAACAAGGACTTCGCTGAAAAGCTAAAAGGTTAAAGAACTATCCTACTAGAGGGCTCCTTAATATTACCAAAACACCTTATCATGTGAGAGGGGGGTTTGAGGGCTCCCTCATGGGCCTCCTTAGTTTTTTTGTTTTATAATTAAAGTTGTAACTACAGTGTTTCAGCTCTTGGGAAGACCATATAGGGAGATGAAAAGGATTTGAGGGTTGAAACAAAGATTTGAAGGCTCTTGATAGTAAAATTTGCAGTATGGCTGTAGAATATGAGAGATTGTAATCTGGATCTCATAAGTGAAATGATTATCTAACCAAAAAATAGTGCAAAATAGATTTACGCAGCAATTTTGTGAAATTTGCATAGACTAATCGTTTTATTACTGTCAGACACGTATATATACATACAAGTTAAATATAAGCCCTTAAGGATATATACAATACTTTCCCTAATTACATCCAATACTATACAGGAATGTCTACTACAATTGCGCGATTCTATATATCATAAACTAACAAACTCTAACACTTCCCTTCAATTTGTTTTGTACAAATTCAAAACACCCATCTTACTTAACAAACATCTTAAATCTATCTTTCTCTTCTGTCTTAGTGAAAACATCTACCACTTAATCTTTTGTCCACACTTTCATAGGAGTTAGTTCCTTCAACTAAACTCTTTCCTCACAACGTAATAATCCATTTCAACATACTTTATCCTTTCATGGAATATAATGTAAAGAGCTGCCTAGTTGCAGCAAAAGAATTCTGTTGGTCCTTCTTAAAGTACTTCCAAGTTGTTCAACAACCATCGTAACTAAATTACCTCAAACACAGCAGCTATAGCTTTATATTCCGCCTCTACTGATGAACAAACTACCATTGACTGTTTCTTTATTTTCCAAGAAATTGGTGACTCACTTAGTTTATTGAAATATCTTATGGTGGATCTTCAAGACACAGCACAACCACCCTAATCAGCATCACAAAATGCTCTAAGCTTTAACTCACTTAATGTAGATAACAAAATGCATTGTTTCAGGGCCCTCTTTAAGTGGTGAATAACACGATAGGATGCATCCAAGTGTTTTTGCTTCGGTGACCTGACAAATTAGCTAAGAAAATTCACATCATATATGATATCTGGTCTTGTATAAGTCAAATATGATAACCTTCTTACCAATCTTCTATATTGGTCTTCATTTATTCCTTGTTCATCATTGTTCGTACTCACCCTATGATTATGCTCTATTGAAAATGTGCTAGGTTAGCATGCATGCATTCCACTTTCTTCTTATATACCAAATGTGTACTTGCGCTAACTAAGAACTATATCTTCTGGTGATCTTACAATTTTGTTTCTAAGAAGGTACTTCAAAATTCCTAGGTCCTTGATACTGAACCCGTCACTAAGGTGTTGTTTCACCTTTCTTACCATTGATATATCATTTCCAGCTAATACGACATCATCCACATATATTAAAGCAACAAAAAAATTAATTGCAAAATTGTATTGAAAATTAAGTGATCTGCCTTTGATTGCTTAAAACCTACATCAAATACAACATCATAAACTTGTGGTACCAATTTCTAGAAGCATGTCATAAGTCGTATAAGGGATTTTTTAGTTTACATGCTCCTGTCTCCCCCCTTGTGTGAAACCCTTACGGAATGTGTCATTCACATCCAACATGTGAACTTCCCATCCTTTGGCTGCTGCAACTAACAAGAGACATCTCACTATGAGAAGCATTGCAATTAGTGTGAAGTCCATAACACTTTTCAACCAACCCTTAACCATTGTCTTACATCGTATCCAATGCGTCAAGTCTACTGCATCTTATGCAAGCACGGTATTGTACCATCAATGAAGTCAATCTTATTCTTGGAAAATAATGAGTTGCTCATGCATTTTACCCACTCTTTGTAGTTGACATCATGGAGAAGTTCACTCACATAAATCTAGCCAGGATTATCGGATGCATGTATGTAATATGGGGATATGACATCCACACTACTATACTAATTTGCCTTAAAAAATGATAACCTTAAAAAATTCATGGTGATGTATTTTTACGAGTTGAAGTTGGAGTATCAATCACTGTCTCTTGTAGTCTAGTCTTTAGTTCGTTCTCTCTAAGTCAATCTCCTTGTTTAAAGAAAGACTACATAAAACTTGATTTAGTCATATTGTTGGTGATGAAGATGAATTGGCAAATAAGATAGATGTTTAAGGGTTTAGGATATTAGGATCTCTGCTTTGATATTATGTGAGATTTGTGGAGCATAAACATTTTATTAGTGCAAACGTATAAATATACCTACAAGTTAAATATAGGCTCTTAAAGATAGATCCAATACTTTCTCTATTTATATCCAATATGATACAGGAATATCGCCTATAATTATACGATTCTATACATCATAAACTAATAAACTCTAACAAATTTCTTGAAGATAAGTCTTTTGAGGCTTGGAATTATGAAAATGTGGCCACATCCTTTATTACGGGCTTCAGTAAGTGTAAAGAACTAATCAAGTCAAAACATACAGACTTGTCAATTGATGACTTAAATGTCATTGACTTGTCTCCAGAGCATGAATCTGCAATTGAATCCACATTAGACAGCTTTGTCCATATTGTGAAGGACTTGGACGGAAATTATGACTCGAAGATGTCATAGAATCATCTCACTCCTACTAGTGCTGATACTTCATTATCAACCTTAGATTGGCCCTATTCACCTTTTTGTCGAGGAGCTTTCACTGACATTAATCTTCCCTTAATGAAATCTTCAAGAATCCTCATTTCAGCCCTAAGTTTTTAGTTAGATCCCTATAAACAGCACCAATTGATGTTGTGCATACTTGTACCTAACATTATCGGCCACGTTTCGAGTATAAATATGTCCAATCTGTAGTTAGGTTTCTGCAAAACAACGTCGGAGGCTGCTCTATTATTAACACACTTATACTTTAGTTAGTTCTTAATTAATGGAAGTAGACAAAAATAAAAGAGAGTTTAGATGATTTTCATTTTCAATGTCCTTTTTCTTATCGTTCTCTGGCTATTGTCCCCACTTACTTGAGAGAATGTGGCGTGTGAGAGTGCTAAATCACTCTTCTACATGTTCGTTCATGCATCAAACCCCGGACATGGGAAATCGAATAACAAAAATGAGACAACAAGAGAGAAATGTATTTATAGAAACAAAGTGAATAGTATCGGTCAAAATGCTTAAATACTTTTGAGAAGAGTACGGTTCACAGGAATCTGTTATTCTCTAATATCAAAAGTCAAATCTGTTTCTCTGCAAAGAAAATTTAATACCAAAAACACAAAATCATTCATTTAGAAGTTAGAACAATTCATCACCTCCTCTCATGACTGAAGCATGTAGGGCCTCCTCCAATTTCTGGTTTTCTAGTCAACTGTAAACGTTCCAATCAGCAATGGCATCCGATTCTATCCACGAACTACATCATCCATGACGTGCTCTCTTACGTGTAACTAGCAACTAGACGAAAAGGGATGGCCCACTAGGAAGTAGACCCCGCTTACAAAAAATCAGACCCGCTCACGTGTCCACAAATCCTAGCCTCGGATTTTCATTTCCACAGCTGGTATCCATCCAACCACTTTTCTTTATGCCTAAAAAAGGCGGCCTCTGTATGGACCTCATCGCCTTATTTCAGTTCTACTCCGCGTATAAAGCATGGCCCGTCCATGTTATTTTCCAAGGCTTATATTGAATTAATATCAAGTGTACGATTTGGTCTTTCTTCGATGAGTGCATGGAGTGGAGTCTCGTCGTTGACTCTAATTAAACATGTATCAAATTGTTTGGTTCGGTGTTCCTTCTCCTCCCCTTCCCTTGTTATACAGCATTTCTTGATGAATGTTTAGAAATTTTGAAACATTATAAACGTTAAATCTCAAGATTGTTCCATGAAATCATAATGTTAATATATATTTCTCTGATATATTTTCAAAAGAGTACACAATACTTGGTAAAAATAAATAAATAAATTTGGAAGATTAAATTATTTGTTAAAAGTATAAGATTATATACCATTAATATCCTATTTCATTCACTTATTTATTACCATCCATTGAATAGTTTCCTCTTAAATATTCATTAGAAAATGTTATTCACAGGTGCATAAAACTCTTTCCTTTTAAGAAAATGGCAAAAATAAAAAAGGTTCCACCATCCATGATCCATGTGCTCTTCCGGTGGACCCCGAAGCACGCAATGATCACTTTACGAGAAGTACGGATTGAAATTCTTTAAACGTGGGCCCAAGTCCACCACAACAAGGTAATGGACCAAGTGGGGTGTTGTGGTAGCCCCCACCATTTAAGCCGGTCTAACCACGAGTCATCTGGGGTCCTCAATGATCAACGGTCTTGATTGGCCTCATCTCTCGGTGGTATTGGGACCCACCACCTCAGGTTATGCTCTTTCCCTCGAGTTGTCCTTTTTACAATTTTCAGGGGGCCCGCATCTGATTGGACCCCACTTGCTCCTTGGTGGTAAATGGACCCCACAACCTGTTTTGTTTCTAGGCCCACCTAGCAATTATGCATTTTTGTGTTAATGCAAAATTAAGCTCTTAATATTATCCAAGTTAAATTATTAAGTCTAATTTATTTTTATTACAATTTAATTGGAAATGTAGCTTTTTATATTCCTTCAGGAGCGAAATCGACAAAGCACCTTCTTATAAAGATATTTTTAAATTTTAAATCTTAAATATTTTTATTAAAAAGTGATTTATTGTGAATTAACTTGCATTATTTAATGAAGTCTCTATTTCCTTATATAATTAAGAAAGTTTAGGCGTTTAATTGTAATTAGGGCAATGATCAAATTTTAATTCAAGCACTAAATATTTATTAGACACTTTTACCGTAGACCAATAACCACCGACAAATACATTTCCACCTACCGTAATTTATAGTGGATAAAATCTGACATTTCTTGCAGGGTCGAAGGCCACTTAATACAGGACACACTGGGGTCAGCTCTTACCGCTCATAATAGAGAAATCGGAAAATGGCTCAACTTTTTCCTTTTCATTGGAAAATAAATTAGTGAAATAATCTATTTATATATTCTGTCTACTTCAGTCATCAAGTTTTGGTTATGATTTTTATTTTTCTTCTGTAATCTCCTTTATTTATCAAAGAGATAGTATCAATGTATTAATGTTAGACTTTATGTGACACAAAATTCTAAAATTGTTAGCTTGGGCTTATTTACGTCGGCTTTCGTTTTTTGTTTTAATTTCATATTTTTTTAATATAAAAATTAATTAAAAAAGCACACTAATATAATAAAAAAATTGATAAAAAAAAGTATAATTATCAATATAAAAAATAAGAATCACAACATAAAACCACAATTTATAATTTAATTAAACAACACATTGACTCATAAAGGAACATTTATGATCTTTTAAATTAGATTCTTGTGTGTTTAATTTGAGACATAATGTAGGATGTCTCTTCAATATTACTTATCCACTTATACAATTGCTATATAGCACACGTCTTTTCTCTTCGAAGAATTATCTCTCGGCAACAGTCTCACATCGGGACAATTTAGTAGGTAATTGAACTTTTTAAATTCAAGATGCTTGTCAGCCATCAACTATCAATACTGCAATTAAAAAGTTTTTTTTTCCTTATTTAATTTTACTTGTTTTAAATTATAATGAATCTTTTTATAGAGGAAATGCAATTTATTAATTTCTTAATATCCACGTATTTAACTGACATTTTATTAATATATTTGATCAACTATAGTAGGGATAATAAAGATGCACCATCTCCTTTTTGATGAGAAGTTCTAAAACATCTACTTTTTCAAATGTAATTTACACACCATGTAATTATAATAGGGTAATAAAATTAATTCATTATTTTATTGAAGTACAAGTAAAAAATAAAATAAAATAAGTTTAGTTATGATAAACACATTTTATTTCTTATCAAACCATAGCAAATCTACGTTTATGGTTCCATGACAAAATTCATGAATAAATTTTTTTGTGAAATTTTGTAATTTACATTGCTACATGAAATTATTTATAATTTATTTTTAGATGCATAATTTTTATAGCTTTCAATTTGATTTTATTCCCCTTTTTAGCTGCAAACAAATTTAATAGAAAATTTTAAAATAATGTACTATTACAATTTACGACAAAACAAAGTAAATTATAAGGGCAATCACCAAGTAATAAACTTAGAGACTATACAAGAGGTAAGATTTCAAAGTTAAATTTCAGAAATGATCACTTATTGGATGTTTAATTGGGTTAAAATTTGTGATTTTATGTTGTAATTGTTGTATTTTAATATTGATTATTATGATTTTTTTAAATTTTTATATTGTATTAATGTGTTTTTTTTTTCGATCTTATTATTTAAAAAAACAGAAAATTAAAAGTAAATATGGCCAGATTTATACTAAATTCGTAGAAAATTTGAAAAGGAAAAGAAAAGAGGTTCCACGAGAATATTGCGAGGTTGGCCTTCACCACCTTAGGCCCTACTGTAGATGGCATTATAACTTTGTGGCGAGGGAACAGACCACGTGTCATTATCTTGTGGCCACACATCCAAAATATTTTAGGTAAAATTAAGTGGGCATATTCTCTCATTTATACTTACATTAATGTCTGTACTTCATAGGGTGGGTCCTTATCAGCATCTGCTCTATATGTTAGAAATCTTAAACTTTAAATCTCCAAGCGGCTCTCAAATGATTTTCAACGAGAAAAAGGAGATATTTTACCTGAGATATTTTTTAATTACAGAATTTATTGTTTTATTTTAGATAATAACTCGTGAAACAATTTATTTAAAATATATTATAATATTCAATTCTTTAATTTTTTAAATATTTACATTTCAATAAATTATTAGATAAAAGGAATAAATAATATTTTATTATTAGAATTTTACAAAGCACATATGACATAATATCACAATTTAAAGTTTTTATAAAGATATCTCTCAAATTTGAATGTGAAGTTGGAAACTTACTTTTAAATTATACCTCATTTTTACTTAATTAAACTTGAATTTTCCAAATTTAACAATATGATTTTACATAATATCATTTATAAGCAAATGAGAGAGCCATGTTCATATGATAGGTTGATGTTTTAATTCAATCACTGTGATTCTTTTTTTTCTTCTGTATATAATTGTGTTCCATAATTTACTATGAAGAAAATAAGAAGAGGACGATTATATATAGATAGAGATAACTAAGACATAGTATCACAATTTAAAATTTTTATAAAGGTATCTCTCACATTTAAATACGAATTTATAAATCTACTATTAAATTATACCTCATTTTTACTTAATTAAATTTGAATTTTTTAATTAAACAATATGATGCATTTTAATTATTTTTTACATACTATCATTTATAAGCGAATCAAAAAGCCATGTTAATATGATAGGTTGATGTTTAAGTTCAATTAGTATGATTCATTTTTTTTATTTCTTTTTATGTATAGTTGTGATCCATAATTTACCACGAAGAAGATAATAAGAGACGATTATATATAAATAGAGATAATAGGGACATAATATCACAATTTAAAGTTTCTTATAAAGATATCTCTCAAATTTAAATATGAAGTTAGGATCCTACTATTAAATTATACCTCATTTTTACTTAATTAAACTTGAAATTTTCAAATTAAACAATATGATGCGTTTTAATTACTTTTTACATAATTCATTTATAAGCAAATTAGAAAACCACGTTAATATGTTAAGTTGATGTTTGAGTTCAATCAATATGATTCGTTATTTTTTGTGTGTATAATCGTGTTCCATAGTTTACCACGAAGAAGACAAGAAGAGGATGATTATATATAGACAGGGATAATAGTTATATAAGTGACTAATTTTTTTAGATTTTTTTAGTTGATTGATAAACTTTTAAAAATTTTCAATTGAATAATCAAATTTTAAAAAGCTTTTCATTGAATAGAAAAAAACATTAACTCCATTAAGTTAATGATGACATGAAAAGGTTCACTTTATTAAGTTAATGTTAACGTGGTAAACAGACTTTATCATGATATTATTTACATAACAAAAGTGTCATGTCATTGTCTACATGTATACTTTACTTTTAAAACTTTTCAATTCAATGAATAATATTATGAAAATTTTTCAATTTAGTGACCAATCTTTTAAAATTCATTAAATTTATTTTAAAATTAAAATTTTAAATAAAAATAATAAGTGATT
The DNA here is from genome assembly GCA_028565735.1 of Pinacopodium congolense. Classification (NCBI taxonomy): domain Eukaryota; kingdom Viridiplantae; phylum Streptophyta; class Magnoliopsida; order Malpighiales; family Erythroxylaceae; genus Pinacopodium; species Pinacopodium congolense. The sequence goes on along the minus strand of JAOXYD010000136.1, from coordinate 25,921,245 downwards.
AATACACCAATATTTTATTAGGAAGTAATGTATAACGACTTTTAAGTTTAATTAATAAATATATAATTTATTTCTTCAAAAAATTAAAATTATTTTATTGAAATAGAATGATTTGAAATTATGAATAGTTTTATAATTTTACAAAGTATGTGAGGAACTTAAAATAATCATTTTTACAAAGTATAAATAAATTTAAAATTATATTAAGTATATTTTAAATAGAATAATTTTAGTTATTCAAATATATATAATTCAAAAATTATTTATAAATAAAAATACAATTTACAATGAAATTATTCAAAAATATTTTATAATATTTAAATTATTAAATGTTAATATATTTTAATATATTTTAATTTTAAAAATAATTTAATAATTTCAATATAATTAAAAAATTATTTATAATTGAAAATATCCAATTGTAAAATATTTTTTAATGATTGAAAATTATTCTACTAAAATATAATTGAAAATATAATTTTTACAATATAATTGTAAAATTATTTATAATAAAAAATATAATTGTAAAATTATTTTTAATTAAAAATTATTCTATTTTAATAAAATAGTTTTAAATCAGAAGTAAGTTATATATTTGTTAATTAAATTTAAAAGTTGTTATTTAATACTTCATAATAAAATATTAGTGTATTAACCACTTATTATTTTATTAAAAAATTAATTTTGACCCAAATTGAATAAATTTTAAAAAATTGATCACTAAATTAAAAAAATTTTAGAAATTTTCTCGTTGAATTGAAAAGTTTTAAAGGTATTAGTATATACGTAGATTAACATAATAGTTTTGTCACGTAGACGTTGACATGGTAAAATTCATTTTCCATATCAATATAAATCTAACGAAATTAACGTTTTTCCTTAATTGAAATTTTTTAAAGTTGATCACTCAATTAAAAAATTTTAAAAATTTATCACACAATTGAAAATTTTTTAAAAAAATTAATTACTTGTATGACTATTATCCTTATATAGAGCAAAGGATGAGCAGCTATGAGAAAATTTGTTAATTTTTTATTTATAGTTATATTTCTTTTTATCCAGATATGTAAAATATAATTTAATTATTTTTATTTTGATATATTAAATAAATGACATACTTATTACCCTTTCATATTTATTAAAATTTTAAATTTATATAGACAAAAAATTATTAGAAGTTTTCTTTATCTTTTTATTCCAAGTCAAATATTTTATTATTTAATTAATTCCTATTTTTGCAATAATTTAATAACAGTTAAAAATAATAGCTAAAAAAATATCTAATCTATTTATATAATAAAAATTCAAAAAAAATTATTTGTTCATCATTTTTGTTAATTGACATAAAATAACAATTTAAGTTAAAAATAAAAAGTACTTCCTTGCATCGTTTAGCCTATGAAGTAAGAACACATTATAAAAATTATTTTGCAAATTCTATTTTATTTTACAAATATGTTTCCACAATCAAGCTATTCATCAAAATAGAAGTAAAGTTTTTTCTTAAAAAAAAAAAGAAATAAATTAGAACATAAATATGCTACTTCATTTGCTTAACTATTGGTCATTATCGGATTTAGCAATTTTTAATGTTCAGCATCCGAGGGGCCCAGAAAGCCTGACTACTATCAACCACGTTCCCACCGTCCATATGGTGATCCGATATCTTTACGAAGGGATAGGATTCTATATAATAGTGAGGCGAAACTACCATACTGTCATAGTGGGGCATTGTGGTAGATAGATCCCACCTTATCCACCGTTCATCAGGGGTTCGCAATCATGAACGGTCCTCCAGGGCCTTCCGTGGCCTATCAACTAGTGGTCTCCACATCCTAGTTCTAGAGGGGACCCTGTTTGAGTGGGCCCCACGCGTTTCTTTTCTTTTGTGGTAAGTGAACCCCACCACATGCTTTGCCCTGTGGTTAGTTAGTGCGTTCTATTACCTGCTAATGGCATTCTCACCCGTCGTCGTTTATGGTGTAATCAATTTTGACTTGTCTTGGTGGGCCTATGGGCTTCCACATAAACATAAGCACAGGATGGAGTTATGGGGACCATCGGTTACCATAAATAAGAAGAAACCACCATTCACCATTCGCACAAAGAATGATAATTGATTCAAGTATGACTAACCAAATCAAAGTTCGAAGATTTGGTGGCAAAAATTTATAGAATTACTTTTTAAGTAACTATTTAATATTATTAGGAAAAGTTTATATTCATCACTTTTATTAATACTAGTGAATTTTAATTCAATTGTCTTTTTTAAAGTCTTGACTTTCGGCTAATTGACCCAATATATATATAAATGAATTTTTAATTGATTAATCATGTTTGCATCAGTTATGAATTGTAACAAATTTACTAATTAATATAATATCTCTAACAGCTGCTTAATTGTGGAAAAATATTTTTAGTTTAAAATAAAAATAGAATTTTGAAATTAAATACTCTATAATATATTGAAGCTTCTAGGATAAAATTTTTTAAAGCTTTCTTCAAATTTTTGAATGAAATTTGTTTTTTTTATTTAAGTTAACTCATATTTTTATTTAATTTTTTTCTCACCTTTTCCTTTTTTGGTATTTCTTCCCTCTTTTAAATTGCTTAAAAAGGGCTTTTAAATGTAATTAAAAAACTAAAACTTTGTTTTTCCCTTTTTTTATTATTATGAAAAGTAAAGTAATTGAAGATACAATAAAAATTTAGAACTGAAAACTTGTTTCATTATTAAATATGATTTGTTTATCACTAATTAATATTGGGAATTAAGAGGGATGACGTTCGCGATATTAAAGTTAGGAAGCTTTCGTGAAACTTTCGCTTGTAAATTTAACTAAACTATTCAGGTTTTTTTTTTAATTTGAATTTTTTTTCAAATTTAGAGATGTATAAAAAAAATAAATCCTTCTTTAAAAATAAAATTAATTAAGTGATTTTCAAGTATAAATGTTAAAACACTTGTTTGATCCTTTTTTTTATCTTATTTGATTGCCAACAGTCCCATTACTCCATGATACTGTGGAGAGGGACCCATCACGTGTCATCTTATGTGTCCCGGTCCCAGTCCCAGACCCAGTTTTTGTAATTGGTGCATAAACACTAGACCATATATGTGGTAGGGACCGTAGGGCATGCTTTCTCCCTACATATAATTAAGTCTTACCGGCCCATTTCTACGTGTTTTACTTGTGCAGAAAAAAAGAGCAAGTCCCAACCCTCTCCCTAAAAACAGTTGGAGCAGTGTCTATATTACTTCCTTCCCCTTTGAGTTTTGTCTTTGTGTGTTCTCGAACGATTCTTCAACTTACAGTTTCAGCTTCAATATGGCTACTAACGATAAACAAGTGCACGAAGATGAAAGTAGGACGACCGTTGACCAAGGAAGTGGCGTCACCCCACCATCAGCGCCGGCAACAGCGGTTGAACCCAAGGAGGAGCCTGACGACCCAGAAAGAGAAAAATCAGTTGACGGGCAGCCTTTAGGAGTGATGCCATTTAATGTTCACGTACCTTCCGGTATCCCTATGCCCCCGCCGCCGCCGCCAACGCTCACTGTGGCTGCTCCACCGAAAAGAACCTCCACCAAAGACCGCCACACCAAAGTGGAGGGTCGGGGGAGGAGGATCCGGATACCCGCCACTTGTGCGGCCAGGATTTTTCAGCTGACTCGAGAACTTGGCCACAAGTCCGACGGAGAAACTATTAGGTGGTTGCTCGAACATGCAGAGCCCGCCATCATTGCTGCCACCGGCACTGGAACCGTGCCAGCGATTGCCATGTCTGTAAACGGAACTCTTAAGATCCCCACCACCACCAACGCCGCCACCGCTGAACAAAACGTGGACCACCTTTCCGTAGAAAAGAAGCGTAAACGTCCGGCGAACAGCGAGTACATAGACGTGAGTGAAGCGCCCTCTGTTATGACCGTCTCCGCGCCGTTAGCTCCAATAACAACTCAACCACCACCAATAGCAGTACCGCAGGGTATAGTTCCCATGTGGGCAATACCTTCAAACGCCGTCGTTCCAGGCGCTTTCTTAATGGTGCCACCGTTAACAGGGTCCATTGCAACGCCGTCGAACCAGGCTCAAATATACGCTTTTCCAGCTACTGCAACACCATTGATTAACATAGCCGCGAGGCCCATATCGTCGTTTGTGGCTTCCATGCAACAAGCTACTGTTTCGAGCTCGAGTGCTTCTGGGTCAAAACCTGATAAAGCTGGGTCGTTTATGACACCAAGTTCGAATTCCGCAAGTACTACGACCACGAATACAGGGACCACTCAAGTGCTTAGAGACTTTTCTTTGGAGATTTACAACAAGCAGGAGGTACAGTTTGTAAATCGCCCTTCAAAGCAATGAAACAAGAAAGAAAGCTCCTTCAGTTCTTGACGGTTGAAGCTAGTCAGTGTCCGCCATGAACGGGTATGCTTCAAAAAATTTCTACCTCGGAAAAAGAGGAGGAGGATGGGGACGAGCACGTGGCACGTGAGGGTGGGGGGAGTTTAAAGACGTGCACGTGTGAAATGGGGTCCGGCGAAGAAAATGGTGGGGTCCACTATTAAAAGGTGCACAATGCAGGGGAGGCGGAAAGTGGGGGTACATTGTTTCCAAAGACGGCTTTAGAGGGTGGTCCCCGCACCAGTTGGCTTGGTGGTCCCATTGACGCCAGCTGGAATAATCAAAATGACTGTAACTGCGGGGTCCAATTTAACCTTTGTAATTTTTATTATAATTTTCCTTGGGTTGGCATGTACATTTGCAAAGCGAATCCTTTTAATATTCCCAAGGATGGTTCAGACGTCCTTAAGGGAGACTTCATTGAGCGCTAAGACTTGACCCTTATGTACTTTTATTTTCTGTTTTCATTTCGTGGAAGGCCTCCTTTAGGGTAGGATGATTCCAATTAGTGCAATGAACAATTTCATGACTTGCATATAAAAAATAAAAAATATTTTAAATTTGTTTTTCAATTTTATAAAAGCCCAGTAGACCCGCTAATTTTATTTTTAATTTTGTTTAAATTAATCTAAATTAAATTTTCAATAAAATTACAAACATATACAAATTTAAATACTCTATCGTACTTTGACGAATCTTTATAAATTGAGTTAGGTTGATTTGATCAATGGAATTAAAGTTAAATTCTCAATTGATAAAATTTATAATTAAAGACCTGATGTGCATAATTGGTAATTGTCACGTGCCATTTAATTGGAAATATTAGATTATTACAGTTTTTGAGGATTCAAATGCACATTATAAATTGTGAATTTTTTAATAACAAAATAGAAAATGTAACACTTATAATACGTAATTATTATATAGCTTAAACTCGTTATTTGCACTCGTATCCCTACATACTTCATATTACTGACTAAAAAATACAATTAAGGAAATTTTATGTACAAGAGTTGTCTACAATTTAAAAATAGTCTTTTTTATATGAATTATTTTCTCTTCCTATATGAAATATTTAACATAGTACAATCAATTTATTCTTAATTTGATTTTATGAATTTTTCACAAGTGTATATTTTTGTGGATACCCAGACATATTTATCCTTATAAATTCCACATATCATATGTTTATTCATGAATGTGAGGGATGTGTCCAGTATATTTTAATATCAATTAAAAATAAGGGATCCACGATAATCTATGTATAACAATTGATTTATAATTTAATAGTTTAAAGTCTACGTAAAAATATGTCTATTTGTATATAAATCATTCATTTTTATTCTAAATAAAAATTAAAATGAATATAGTATCAGTGCTAGTCTAGTTTAACAGTAGACTTTCTCACAAATGTAAAGTCAACTCTTTCACAATTTTTCACCTTTATCATATCCTCCCGTAGGAATGTGTTTTTTGAAAATTTAGCACTTCACATCATATTTTGTAATAGAGATACATGTCTACTCATATTTGAGTTGTACATGTTGTTTACTTAACTATAAATGACAATTATCATTTTTGAATACATATACATGATGAATAATTTGTAGATATCCATTACTAGAAAGAAGGGATAGTTTGATTGGAAAGTGTTTTTCTGCAAATAAAGGCGCCCTCATATCATGTGAATTAAGAATATAATCTCTTAAGTGATTATCTTCAAGTTCATGCAATATCTATTTTGAATGGTCCTTGACATAATCTTTATGATTACGTTACATGTCTAACATTGACATTAACACCCGAGTTTTGAATGCATGAAAAAA
>JAOXYD010000136.1:25877214-25888429 GCA_028565735.1 Pinacopodium congolense | reverse complement strand
GGAGGAGCTATTGAAGGCTACGACGTTAGAGGCTCGTCAGCCGCTCCCAAAAAACTAATACGCATAATAAGTGCTTGTAAGTCTAATTTTTTATTCTAAAAGAAAAAACAAATGAAGGCTTAACAAGTGTCCTTAAGTCCACCTATTTATTAAAAAAAACTTCTTTTTTTAGAAATTTATTCTCCCTAATTTTAAGTAAAGTTTGGAGTTTTATATAGATATTGTTAATACCAACGGTACCAAATAAAATTTGGTATGAAATTTTTTGATTTCGTACTAAATTTAAATACTACAAAATTACAATAAGGTCTGTAATCTCAACTAGTTGTCCATAGCTTTCATGCATTAAATAGGAGGTGTTTTTGTCTTTAAAAAGGGGAGGAACTATTGAAGATTACGATGTTAGAGGCCTTAAGCCACTCCCAAAAAAACTAATAAGCATAATAAGTGCCTTAAAGTCTAATTTTTCATTTTAAAAGAAAAAACAAATGAAGGCTTAACGAGTGTCCTTAAGTCCACCTCCTTATAAAAAAAACACTTTCTTTAGAAATTTATTCTCCTAGTTTCAAGCAAAGTTTGAAATTTTGTACCGCACTGATAATACCAACAATACCAAATAGAATTTGGTATGAAATTTTTTAATTTCGTACCAAATTCAAATACTACAATAAAGCTACAATAAGGCCTATAAGTCCCTTGGTTGTCTATAGCTTTCATGCATTAAATAGGAAGTGCTTTTGTCTTTAAAAAGGGGGGGAGCTATTGAAGGTTATGATGTTAGAGGCTCGTAAGCCGCTCCCAAAAAACTAATAGGCATAATAAGTGCCTGTAAGTCTAAATTTTCATTCTAGAAGAAAAACAAATGAAGGCTTAACGAGTGTCTTTAAGTCCACCTACTTATAAAAAAAAACACTTTCTTTAGAAATTTATTCTCCCTAATTTCAAGCAAAGTTTGAAATTTTGTATTGGTACTGGTAATACTGGCAGTATCAAATGGAATTCGGTATGAAATTTCTTAATTTTATACCAAATTCAAATACTAGTCGATACCAACCAGTACCAGATGGTACTGAAAAAATTAAAAACAAAGAAAACTGTATATTTTGACCTTTTTAGGTTTAAAATTAACTTAAAATTATACAATATTATACATTTATAAAGTCTTTTTCAAACTTTATAAAATTCAAAAACTAATTTATAATCTTAAAAAATTAACCAAAACGGTACCAGTATTGAACAGTACCAGTACAATACCATTTTAAAGATAAATTCAGTATCGGTATCGATACGGTATTCAAAATATTAGTTTCAAGTACAATTCAAACACAGACAGATTGGTCATTATCATTTTGAAGAAAGCTTTTTCATTTTGAGTTGGATAAGATGTTAGGAAAGAACAGAGAGTTCAGAAGGGGGAAAAAATCTATATTTAAGTAAGCATTTATAAATAATAATAATAACACTATATTTTAATTAAAAATTTTAAGATAATATATTATAAGTCTTCTATTATATATATTCACTTTGATTTTTTTTTCATATGAGATAATTCACTTAAAACAACTATAACAATCATCCCCCTCTATAAGTGAATTTACCTACTTACATTTATCTCTCTCAATCTAGAGTCTACTTAAAGTCATTTAAGTTTTAAACTGGAGGTCATAATGGAAGTCAAAGGTAGAACATTAATCCAAATTTTTCGACTTCATCCCAACTCAATTAACTTTCACTCTGATATCACTTATTGTATGGATTCTTCTAAGAGGGTCTGAAAAGAACTTACACTAGATCAAATAAGCATTCATATACAATTCAATGTCACTATATTTTAATTTAAAACTTTAAAGTACAGTTTATAGGCTTTCTTTCGTATATATCTCTCTTTAACTTGATGTCTCTTTATATGGGACAATTTATAAATTTTGAAGCTATTATGTTTGTTCTTTATAGTTATTATTATTTTTTCAATTTTCATATTTTTATACCTATTTTTGTGAATTCTTGTTGATAATGGGTATATTGTTTTTTTTGGATATAAATACTTCATATGTTGCTCATACATATATTAAGGTATGTTTAGGAAAGATTTTAGAACATAAATTGTTAAAATATATGAGTTTTTCAAAGTTCCATTTCATAGTTAAAACTTTACATTCTTATATTTCTTTTTAGGTGAATTTTTTTTATTAGAATAGATCTTATATATCTTTTAATTTTTGAACTCATCTAAGATAGCTAAAAACAACTTTTTTTATGGTTAGATATAATTGAGTCAAGTCATGGATATCTTTAAAGTCCTTTAACTCAATCTAGAAGATGAAGATGACATATTTACAGTTATGCCATCTAATATTATTTTCAGTTTTACCATTACAACTTATTTACAATTATGTTATCTTGTATTATTTATAATTTTACCATTACGGCTTATTTATAGTTCTTCCATCTCATGTTATTTATAGTTTAACCATTACAACTTATTTACAAACTTGCCACTGTTTTATATTATTACGTCCCCGTTTGTAAATTGATGATAATGATAATAATAATAATTATAATAATAATAATAATGTATTAAATATATTATTAAATATTAAAATTATGTTTAATTATTTTTAGGGATTTCTTGGCATGATTTGTTTGTAATTCAATTGCATGTTTTATCCCATTACATGATAATTTAATTATATTTTGGATAACTTTATATTTCTTTTGATCAGTTATCTCTTAGTTAATTCATACTTTATCATGTTTTGGATATAATTAAATATTATATACTTATGAACTTGTCTTTCGTAAGTCTAAGCATTTGAATATTTTTGTCGATATTTGGATATAATTAAATATTGTATACTTATGAACTTTTCTCTCGCAAGTCTAGGCATTCTAATATTTTTGTTAATATTATTTTCTTTTAATATTAATCAATTGTTAGCTAAGATTAATATAGGCAACGAAATTATCATATCAATAAATTCATTATTTGGTAGGATGCTTAGATTGTTGAAGAGAATATATCAATTACTCGACATAATTTAACTATCATTTCGATAGTCAATTGATGCATTTGATTGTGATATTTAATGTATTACTCTTACTTGTGATGAATCTATTTTTGATACTTAATGAACTCTAGCATTTGATGATCACTTTTATGGATCATTTTAATGAAAATGGAGAAAGAGAAAAAAATGTGGTCTTATAATACATGCGTATTCATGTTACTCTTATGTTTTTCTTTAACTTTAAGTAGTCCTCAATTCTCTACCTTTTTATTCTTAATAGGACTAATAAAAAGATAATAGATTTAATCTCTTATGATGCATTTAATCATCTCGAAATTGGATATGACCTTGAGAGATGACTCCCCTCATAAACTTAATAACGAGACTTTTATTAATGATAAGAAGCTTGTTGATGGTGGGAGTAGTTAATGTTGTTTGATGATTATAAGGTATCACGTAGAGGACTCTATACATGGTAACATTCCCAAAGCTGAGAATTTTAAGGAATTTCTTAAAGTCATTAATAAGAAATATGAGAAGTTCTTTAAGAATTAAAAAAAATGAACTATTGAGCACTTTATATTCCATAATTTATGATGGTGATAGTGAGATTAGAGAGCATATTAACATAATCATGACTTATTATCATAAGATTAAGGCAATTGGTATGGAGCTTGATGAGAATTACATTATACGATTTATCGTTGTTCTCTTTCACCTCAATTTAACTCTATTAGGTCAATTTACAATGCTCAAAAAGAGCAATAGACCATGGAGAAGATGTTTATATAATTCAATCTACTGATTTTAAGATAGTTTGAAAGGAAAACATGATTTGTAAGCTCTAAAAGTCAATTTATAAGTTAAATAGAGAGATGAAATGAAAATAGTCCTTTTACTTCAATTGTTGGCAACTTGATGAATACTCAAATATGCACGTGTCCTGATATTGCCTTTATTATAGGTGTGCTTAGTAGATACTTAAGCGATCCTAGATAAAATCACTAGAAAACTGCTAAAAAAGTCTTCAGGTATCTTTAGGATACCAAAGATCTTATATTGACATGTCGAAATATCAATACTCTTAAAGTAATTAGTTTTAGTGATTTTAATTATGCAGACTGCGTGAACGATAAAAAATATAATTTTGGATACATTTTTATGATGGTAAGAAGAATTGTTTCGTAGAAAGTATTAAACAAACACTTATAAAGTTTTAGACCATAGAAGCAAAGTATGTATTATGTTATGAGAGTACTTGTAATGCACTATGGATTGCCAAACTTTATTTCAACATTAGGAGTTATGGATTCCATATCGAAGTCGTTGAAATTATATTATAACAATTTTGCAGCTGTACCTTTCTCTCGAAATATTATGAGCACTTCTCACTCCAAGTATATTGACATTAAGTTCTATTTTATTAAAAAGAAAGCTGGATAGTCTCTAATTACTATTGATTACATACTTACGAGTAGCATACTAGCTAACCTACTAACTAAAGGCTTACCTATCTTAATTGTTTTGGAAAATGCCTCTAATATGGGATTGATGAGAGCTTGATTTTTTTCATTTCAGTGGGATTTTTTATACATTTTTTTAGAATTAATTGAATTATGTACATTGCATATACATTATAGATGATTTGTCACTATTTATGACATAACAAAACTATACATTTTTTATAAGTGAAAAATTGATAACATTCATTTCTGGTAAATTTGTATTAATGTTATTATTATACTTTTGGGTTAATAGCAACTAATTATATACGACTTATACATCTTATCGGTGTGTTGGTTATATATAATTAGTTTACGTTGATTATCTTGTTCAAGCAGGAGAATGTTAAATTAATTAATTTGGACTAGCATAATTTAATGCCAATTTCTTCTTAAGTTTATGTATGTGATATTTGGGCAATTTATGAGATAAACATTATAATACTAACCTTACTATAGATCCATGGATTCATTTACTAATCTCACTTAAACCTACAAATCGGACTTTTGGTCCACTATAATGTGTTTATTTTAACTTAAGTGATGTATTCTTAAGACATCATTCTTACTTGTCATTAAAACAAAAGATATTGTGATAATGTGAGATCGAGGTTTGTAGATTGGATTCATAGAGTCCTAAATGTTCTATTTTTTATTGTGATTTGTTCTAGTGTGATAGTAATCTATTGAGGAATCATAGTTTCCAATCTAACTTTCAACACTTTTTAAAAGGTATTATTGTAATCATATTATTTATGCATACTTCAAAACTGTAAAATTTTGTTATTATCTTTTATTAAAATATCTATCACAAGACTCTAACAAAGAAAGTTTTATGGATCGAAGTTTGAGGAGGTTTGGTTATGATCTCCCCTAGTTTAAGTTGTGGTTTTTTTTTAATTTCTAGTTGCCCCTTAAAATATTCCATTTCTTGACATGTTTAAGTTATTAAATTCTTTCAGGTAAGCATTTATGAGTAGCAATATTTTCAAAATCAAACTAAATATCAAATTGGTAAAGAGAAGGATTTAAGGTTTAGATATTCAATTAATATTAGATCGTTATAAAACCAGTATAAAATAATGAAATATATAAATTATTAATCTTTTCTGTTAATCTTTTACTAAATTATAATATAAAAAATATATTATTTTAACATTTATTATCTTAAATAAAAAATATAACAAAAAATTGTAAAATAAATAAATAATATTATATAAGAATGTAAATAAAATTAATAGATTCAACCAATAATAAAAATAATAAAAAGAAAAAGAAGCAAGTTTTAAAAAAAAAACAAGAGTCCGGTTGAAAAAGGTTGAAAAATGAGGAGTAGAGTTGGACTAAAAATTTTTTAAAAAAAAGTAATGAAGAGAGATAAGATTAGGATTGAAAAGGGACAAATTATCCAATCAAATCAATCAGTTCAATAAAATTAATCGGAGAGTTTTTTAAGTTATAAAATTTTAAAAGAAATTAAACTAATAAATCGGTCGATTTTGAGATATTCGATTTGATTGTTTAAATAGAAAGAGTAGTCACGAATCAAAAAATATAGGAAAGGAACTATTTGTCCTGTCCTATTTTTTTAACTAGAATGATGTTAAAATCTGTCACGAGAATTCATGTTTTCAGCTGCGTTACCATGTCTATGGAAATCTTTAGCACTTTGCTTCCACATTTTTATGTGCTGGGACTGATTTAATGAGTAGTAGCTGTGAACAATCTGTCGGGTACACTTCTTTATTTTACCACTTCCATGGACAGCCACAAGTTTCAGAAACCTAGTTTATGTACTTTTGGCAGGGAAGGTTACTTTATGGGAGAGGAGGATGGAATCATTGGTTCAACAAAAGAAGACAATCTGACATTTCTATGAAGACAATTTCATTTCTAAATGGTTCCTCCCTTAATCAATGGAGAGCAATATCAATCTTTTTGTTGCATCAACTAAAAGTTGTGAACTTTTTTCCCTGCTCTTAAAAAACTGCAATGTTGTCCTTCATGGTTGTGAAGAGGTAACACATGTTATCGCATTACTTTGTAAGCTTATATTATAGTAGTTCAGTGCTTGCAAATGATGGCTTTTTCTGGTGCTCTTTAAATAAAACTAGATTCCCTGTCTTTTAACTGTCAAAGACTTCAGACTATATATGGTTTCTAAATCATACTAGAATAATGGGTTTAGATGGATTTAAAATATTGCAGACAGCAGCTCATAAAGTTGATTTTAAGTTCTAAGAAGGAACCAACCGACTCAGATTCCTCCCCGTGCCAGAAAGCTAAGATGGGGAAATTAATCTGATCATTTGAAACTAAGAAAATTGTATACTCTGTTGTATTTCATGTCTTTTCTTCGTCTGGATTAAAGACTTCTTCGAAACGATTTGAACACTGGCGTAACATGAATTACCCTTAAATCCAGGGTAAAGTTAGGTGAATCAATCTACTCATGAGAAGAAAAAAAAAATTGACAGAGGGGGAAAAAAACAATCAGAAAATGGAAAACAAAAAGATTAATCTGCTGAGCTTTATATGCCTTTCTGGTCTTTCCTTTTTCTCTGTGGGCTATATACATGAGGATGAGTGCCAAGCTACATCTCAGAAGTCAATGATGGGTTCTCCAATAGTCAGATTCCTCTCTACCGTCCAAGGCAAGTTAAAGAGCTTGGCCATGATGAATTTGAATATCTTGTTCACATTAATATTATGTTTAGCACTCGAAAAGAAAAGGGTCGCCTTCATTGCCTTTGCATATGCTCTTGCCTGTATTTATAGACAGTAACCAACATAAAAAAGAGCATCTTTTTCTTTTTCTTTTCCTTTTCCTTTCTAGAAATACATAAAGCATACGTCAGTATTTTAATGAAATGAATGTCTCAAGCAAAGAAGGTTCTTTTCAATCTTTCAACTTTAGTGAACATGTGGCCCAACTCACACTTATTTTCAACACGGTGAGGGGGAAGAAAATGTCATAGATGTCAATTGTTCTGAAATTGACAAATGATGACTCGAGAGTCAAGAGAACTATGAAGCCGTCCCCAAAGAACTTTCTTCTAAATCTAACGGAGGGAATTTCACATTCATTTCCATCCATAGCTACGTGTTCATGCCCTTTCTTGTTTTAAGACGAAACAGAACTAGACGAACAAGTGCAAACAAGTTACTTACCTGAGTTATTATTGTCCACTGCAAATCTGGAGGGAGTTGGACAAAGTCATCAAATTTAGTCCCTATCAGTATGGGAATGGCTGTCTGCAGAAACCAAGCAAGGACAGTAAATTTAGAGACCCCAAGTACCAAAGGACAATTATATATTAGCTCTTTGAGGGTCCATGTCCATCCCATCCATATGATTTAAGAAAATATCACCATTCATTAAACAGGAATGATGAAATCAAACGCAAACAGCAGTACGTCTGTCTGCAGTGAGATATTGCAGAGCATCCTCATGAATTGTGGGGGCTCCAGCTTCATACTAGGACTTTGGTGCCATAAATTACTGACACGACCTCCTATTGATTTACCACTAACTTTCATGGGCCAAGTATTGAACTTTAAATCAATGTCGTTTCTGGTATGATGTTCAAATTGCAACATCAATATGATTATCAACTAATTGAGGTTAACAAGATATCCTCCAATTGTTCCTCTTTTTCCAGTCTCTTTCATATCAGTAGTAATCTTTTCATTCAATACCAATTATTGCAAGCATAATGGAGCCTCCACAACCTCACCAGAAGTGATAGAGACAATTTGTGATTCTGAGGCCCTGCTCTGAATGTGATAAAGATTTAACAACAAAATTCTGTACTACGAAACAGAGGCAATAACCAAACTTGGCAAAGGAACTAAACAATCAGTGGAAGGTAATCTGTTAAGTGTACCTGGTTCCATTTTCTAGCTTCACTGTACCATCCAGTTACACTGCCAAGACACGCAAAATCATGCCTTTTCATGGAAGGAATTTAAAATCTTGAGATTTGAAATATATTGCTAACTAGAAATATAAGGGAAAAGAAGCAAGTTCGATGAGCAAACCTGTTGAGAGTGCACCGACTAGTAAGATCAAACATAAAGAAAATTGCTACAGCGTCTTTACAAGCCATGGGGACATGATCGATTGACCTGATGTCACCTGTATCCAAGTCAGAAAACCATAACCCCGTGAGGGTTGTAGAAGACCAGAAAAGGAAACAAAATCAAGCTTTGATGGTTGTATACCTCCCACATCCCATATACTGAAGGCAATCCTGACACCTTGAACAAACAATGTTTTGTCCATCAAATTCAATCCTGTCATCTCCAAGCAGCTTTTTTCCTCTTCATCCCCAACATACTTGATCTTCGCAAACCAAAAAAAAAGTGAAGTGATTATTTTACAGATACTAACTCATCGTCGTCTTCTGAAGCCAATCCATGCCCGAGATAAAGCTAAAAATAAATCTTTTGAACCAAAGAAGAAAAAGAGAAAATGGAAACGCAACAAATCATATGCTTTACCACAAAGCTTGTTTTTCCAATACGGCAGTCACCCAAAAGACTTATCTTCAGAGTGATTAAATCTGAATCCGCATCACTAAACGTCCCTTTGGGATCCTCTAGTGCTTGCAAACCACAATCACCGCCGGCTTCCGGCGGCGGAGAACCAGGCCGACTAGCTAGCCGGCGATACCTTGCAGGCCTGCCAACAGAACAAGCAAGAATCCTATCCCAAATGAAACGGAAAAATTCTCGAAAAACAGATACACGTTCAAGCAAACTCCACTTGACTTTAATATGAACAATCTTCCGACAAAGCTGTGTCATGTTTTCACGAGTGATTCTAGCCATAAAGATGCGAGTCATCGGAGTAGTTCGCTTCGAGTTCTATCATAGTTGGTCGCAAATATACGTGTGTGCTATGCTGCTTTGATATGTCTGGTTTTAGCTATAACTAACCGAAGTTGCAAGAAGGAGACGGGTGTCATAGGAGAGACGGTTGACCGGTATTGTTATTTACTATATTCCAAAACGGTCCACATTGCCGGCTCCTTGGGTTTTTTACGTGGTTCATGTACAATTGGGTCAATCTCTTGGGAGGCTCTTAAGATGGACGACAAGGGCATTGTGGTCATTTGCCACAAAAAGGGTTAGTGGATAATGTGTAACACAAAGCAAAAGCATCTTGTGATGAGGGTAAGCATCTCTAGTCAAGAATGTGATGCTTATATTATATTGTGGATGAACTATGAGAAATGCTACTAATTCTATGAAGCTGTCATTCATTCATTCTTTCTTTTAATATACTTATATTATAGAAAATTTAATATTAAAATATGAAATTTAGTAGCTTGTAACTAGTAAGATACCCTTAAAAGTTTTCATTCCTTGGCAGCTGGAAGCAAAAACAAAAACAAAAACAAAAAACAAGTGAATTGAATAGGCAATTGAAAATGATATGCAATAATGTTCTTATTTCATATTCATTGAATTATTATTGGGGTTAAGAAAAACAATCCAAGTCTTTTGATGGGTTATATTTGGATATTTGTATTACAAATTTAATGACACCCACTAAAGGCTTGAAAGCAAAGGTTTCCAAAAGGAATATCTTATTAGTCTGAATGCTAGAATTGGACATTAATTTCTTGGATTTTTTCAGAAAAAGCTTTAATTATGCCAATAGCGGTTCATTAAATCATTCTTGACCCTGGAATTTAATTGAGGGATACATAGAATGGTCCTAGATTAGGTGAAAGATGGCATATTTCTTCCAATTTTGTTTTGACATATACAAAGAAAAAAAATTCTCTCAGATTCTTCATTTGGAGCTACCTCCACCAACTATTTAACTCATGATTAGTCATGCTCAAATCCCTTATTATGCATTCACTTTGATGTAATGATAACTCGGAGGACCAGTGATTCTCTTAGGTTCTTAGCAATGATGGTTCCGTATTTGGAACAGAACAAAAGCATAAAAATCCCAATTATGGTTTCATGAAATAAAAGCAATCACTTGATGAAACATTATGAACCCTAATCATGGAGATATGTTGTTCTTTGATTGGTGGATTCAGATCAGATTCCCCTTTAAGGCTTTTGGAAGACACCAAGAAAAGAAGTGTGCCTCTTTCATAAAAGGATAAAGAGGGTAAATGAAACCTACGATAGAAGTCTCTGTACGGGTGGTGGAGTGGTTTAAGGTGTAAGGTTAGTTTTTAAGATTTAATAATGTTTTTAATTTAAATAATTTTAACTTGTAATTTGTAAGTTCTTATATTTAATTTGCATTTAAATACTAACTATTATAAGTTCTTATTACTAAATAAACTATCACAAATATATTGTGATCGGTGTAAATCGACTCTTTAGAATCACTCAGATTTTTTTTATAAAAGTGAATTATAAATGTTTATCACGTATTACATTTCGTGTCTCTTTGGATGAATTTATATCAATAAAGTTTTTATTAGTAGAGATAGAACTTTTTTAAGAAGAATTTTTTTAATGAGACAGTTAACTATTTAACTGTTATTTAAAAAAGAGCTTTTTTTAAAGAACTTCATACAGTAGATTATTTGGTAACATAAAAATAAAAAGTACGTTTGATTTTAACTATATTTTATTTTATAATAAGAATTACTTATGTATATAAAAATTATTTAAAGTATATTAAATAATATGAAAAGCACAATATATTAATTATTATATAATTTTAAA
>JAOXYD010000136.1:25800848-25820761 GCA_028565735.1 Pinacopodium congolense | reverse complement strand
ACAGAAACCAATAATTATAAACACAAACAAATAGGTTAAGCAAGTTGAATTCGGATTCAAAAGAGAAACAGTCAAAATAGAGGCTATTTTGGTGTATGTGAAAGTTCTAGCTCAATGATAGCCTAAACAAGTCTTATAAAAAAGAGTAGCCTTAACGGTCCAAAGAAAGAATTGTTATAGCATAGGAAAGGAACCTTAGTGGTACATTTGGTTTTGGTACACACATTATTCACTTTTACTTTTGTTAATGAGTATTTTTTTAGTGAGCTTTTGAACTCTTAGAGGAATCAATTTGGTGTATTCATTGATTTTTATAATGTATTATTTTCTAGACTTGGTCACGTAATTTTTACTTTTCACATTGAGAAGATTTTTCATATTAAAAATTTTGTGTATTCTCCTTTGTGATTGTGCATTTATATTTGCTCCTTATGGTTTCATTATAGAAAAAAGGATTTATTTGACATACAATATTGTGCTATTGCTTCCTTTGTGTTAAACATGTCTTTCCTAATAACTAAAGTTAGATCTTGATCTTTACTTGTGACATACTAACAATTGGTAGAAGAGTTTTAATTCTTTATTTGTAGGTTTAACTTGAATGAAAAATAGAAGGCCAATTACAGTAGAATTATCAATTTGAATGACATAATTTGTTTCGTTGTGTTAAACACATCTTTTTTAATAATTGGAATCAGGCTTGAACTTTATTTGTGGATTTAAGAGCAATAACTAGTATCAAAACTTTGGTTTTTCATTTGTGGGTTTAGCTTGATTGAAAAATATAGCCTAATTACAATGGAATGATCAATTTCAATGATTTAAATTATTACAAATGAACAAGAAAGATAAAAGATTTATTATTTATGAAAAAGATACATCTACCAATATTCATAACTCAAAAGCCCGAGTTTAAAGTGATGAAGAATGAACATTTGAGTATGATATGGTTTATAGTTTTATTAGATAGTAGGTAGATAATAATGTTTTGAATTACATCTCAAATAATTAAAATGTCAAGACTTTGTAAGATAAGTTTAAATCCTTGTATACTTGAAAAACAGATATTAATAAACTATTTTTACTTAAAAAACCTAAAAATTTGAGGTAAAAAAAGGTAATTTTATTTATAATCACCTAAATGAATTCCAAGCTTGTTTTGATCAATTGTTTAACATGGATGTAAATTTGAAGATGAACTTCTAGGAATTTGATTGTTAAATATTTACCTAATTCTTGGGAAAATCTTTGTGTGCCTTTGACTAGTTTTACTTTTAGTGTATAATGACTATGAATTACATAAAATATGTTATTTTGAATAAATAAGAAAGAAAGAAAACTCAAATGGATTTAACTTATTATTTTAGAGGTTTAGGTTACTAAAAACAAAAGGATAAGTAAGGAAGGAGGTAAGGGATATAATAAGGAGGCAACAATAAGGGTAGAAACAAATCAAAATCAAAGTAAAAAGATCTTGGACATAATCATTGTGGTAAGACAAATCAAGAGTTTTTGTTTAAAGCTTAAAAAGGAGAAAAAAAAGTCAATAAAAACCAAAAAAAAAAAGACAAAGATAGTAATGAATCAAAAGAGGTTCCAATCTTAGTATGATGATAACGAAATATTAAGTGTACTAAGGATATAAGTTTATGTGAAAAGTTTAAAATATAAGTACAATTAGAATTAATTTAAGAAGAAAAGCTTGGACCTAGAGGTCAATTATAAAGGAAAAGGAAGAACAAGTCTCATGAAAGTTTCAAGACCATTATTCTATATCTTTAAACCATTGTGTAAGTGTCACTTAAAACATAAATATTCTAGGGGCTCAAAACATTCCATTCATATATTCCACAAGAATTAATAAGTCAAAATTTAAGTTTTTAGCACTTGAAGTAACAATTGAAATAGACTTTTAAATATGCTTTTAAAACTTATTTTAGATGAGGTTTGATGTTAAGAAAATGTTTAAAATGTTTGAAAGTGTTTTGATTATATTTTGAATTGTTTTTCTTCGACATTAACAGTGGTTAAAAACAACGTCGTTAATCCCCATTAGAACTATCGTTTTAATCATTATCTTGTGTTTAATATATATTTAGAAGATAAGGTGTAATATACATCTTCAAAAATATATTTCTTGATTGAATTTTTGAAGTTACAAGGTGATATATATATATATATATATATTCGTCTTGTATTTACATATATTCATTTTCAATCCTATTTTTTCAATTCTCAAATAATTTTTTGTTAGTTTAATTGATTATTTTATATTTTTTTAATCCTTTAAGAAGTTTTAAAACATTTGTCTTAGTCAAATTACATTTTTGTTTGAGTTTCTTAACATAAAACATCAAAAGCATCAAAGTGTTAAAATTTCTAATTTTCTATATTGTTTAAATATTCATCTTTATTTTCATAAATTAAATTTTTTGGATTTAAAAATCATCATATTTTGTTCATTTAAACCTTACAGAGGGTTTGAGCTTACATTTCATTTTTACATGCATAAAAGCCTTTAGTTTATTGTGTTTAAATGAAACATCTCTATAGGTGTATTTCGATTATTTTCAATTCATTGGTTATTTGATTGTGTAAAGGCTCTTCTCTACTCTAAAATGATTTGTTAAGACTCCTCTTTACCTTAAAGAAATTTGCCTAAGGTTGCTCTTCACTTTCTAGAAAGAAGATTTTGATTTGTTATGGTTACTCTTCACCCATTGAAGAAGATTGTAAGTTGCTACATTGTGATAATGTAAAATCCAACATCAAATGTGTTAGGAGTGGAGTAGGCAATTGCTTATGTTGAACCATTATAAAATTCAATGTCTATCTTTCTCTCTTCCCTAACCTCTCTAAATTAATTTGAGTTATTGTTGTTTCCATTATTGACTTATTCTTATTACATTGCTAATTGAAATATTGGTATAACCTAATATTATTGTTCACTTGGATCATCTTTATTATATAGTTGATTGTGTAATTGATTTTCTATTTATCACTCTTAGTTATTTTTCAGTTTAGAAACTTCACCTAGTTTGAATTGGTTTTAAGTGACCTAAAATTTCAGTTTATTAATAAGTTTTTGAACACTTAATTCACCATTCCTTCTCTTGAGTGTCTTTAGGACTTAAAAAATGGTATCAAAGGTAGGCTCACTTTAGTGTAGTTAATTTCTAATAAAATTGTGAAAAGAAGGATCTAGTATGGCATACTTGATAAGTTCAACTAGTCAAAAGAGGCAAACCATATATTTGACTTGAGTGATTATCTTTATTAGAACATTAGGATGAAAATCTTCCTTATGGTTGAAAATGTTCATATATGAGATATTGTTAGTGAAAAGCCATTGGTTCCCACTATGCTTGAAAATGGAAAAAAAAAAGTGCTTAAGGTGAAGGAAGACTAGATTTTAGGGGATGAAAAAACAATTTTATTAAATAGCAAGGTTATTCATATTTTATTTTGTGTATTAAGTATAAATGAATTCAATAGAATTTCAACGTATGAAACTACTCACGAGATTTGTCACACGTTTAAGGTCACATATAAGAGAAACAATCAAGTGAAAGAAAGCAAAGTTTCAATATTAACTCATCAATATGAACTGCTTTCCATGTATCAATGAGAGCATCTCTAACATTTATACACAATTCATTGATATTATTGAAAAGTCTTATTTTAATGTTGAGTTTGTGATAAAGATTCTTAGGTCCTTGCCTAAGAAATGGGAAGCTAAAGTGAAGGTCATTAAAGAGGTAAGGATTTGAGTGTACTACCATTGGAGGTGTTGATACGCTCACTTCTTACTTATGAAAAGGAGGAGGAGGTAACTTTAAGAAGGAATAACTTCGCATTGAAGACCATGAAGGAGGAGTTAAGTGATGAAAAGGATACATCTAGTGATTTAGCTCTTTTTACTAGGAGATTTAAGAAACTATTGAGGAAGAAGGGTTTTAACAATAGAAAATAACAAGTTAAAAGTGATTATAAAAGAAATCATCTACTATTGTTACTTGTTTTCAATGTAGGAAATCAGGGCACCTATGGAACCAATGTCCTCCTTTAAAAGAAAATGAGAAAGAAGAAAAGATTAATAAGAAAGAGAAAATGTAAAAGAGGGAAATAAAGATAAGAAAAGCAATAATGGCCTTTTAGGAGACATCAAGCGAATTCGAGACTAAGGAGATCAAAAAAGAAGTAGCAAGATTTTATCTCATGGATTTAGAGGATGAGGTACCATCCACTTCCCACTCTTTAGATGATGATGATATTGTCTTTGATGAGGAAATTAGTTATGATGACTTAATTGATTATTTACAAAGTGTAAATTTAAAAAGAAGAAAGTTGTCTTATAAATACAAGAAAGTAAGAAATTGATGGATCGGGGGAAAACCCATGCAATCATGTATTTCTCTAGGCCTACATCAAGGGATAAAGGCTCTAAATTTTCTTTTAAAGGTAAAACTTGTGTTGTGTCTAAAGTTAAAAATAATAGTATAGTTTTTATTGGAAAAAGAGAAGGTAATATATACACAAGTAACTTAAATGATCTCTTTAACCATAATATTGAGTGTTTTATTTCAATAAGGATACATAGCTATAACATAGAAGGTTAGGTCATACTAGTATAGAGAAAATCTCAAATATAAGTACCAATGAGCTTGTAAATAGCCTACCAAAGGTGAAATTCGAAAAGGACAAAGTATGCGATGTATGTCAAATAGGTAAGCAAACTAAATCAACTTTTAAAAAGAAGAATGGGATTACTACTTCTAGACTTTTAGAATTATTGTATATAGATCTATTTAGACCATTCAGAATAGCTAGTTTAGGTAGAAAATTGTATGTCTATATGATTGTTGATGACTATAGTAGATTTACTTGGTGATATTTTTGGATAGTAAAGATAAATATTTTAAATTCTTTGTCAAATTTCTAAAAAATTACAATTAGAATAGGGTTATACGATAGACTATTAGCAGTAATCATGGTAGGGAGTTTGACAAGGAGTTTTTTTTATGCATATTGTGAAGAAAATGATATTGTCCATAAATTTTTAACACCTAAAGCACCTCAACAAAATGGTGTAGTTAAGAGAAAGAATATAAAACTACAGGAAATGACTAGTTCTTTGTTCAATGAGTATAATATTCATAAATAATTCTAAGTGGAAGTCATAACTTGTGCATGCTTTATTTCTAATAAGGTTTACATAAGACCTTATATGAATGAAAACCCCATGAAATTTGGTATAAGAAAAGGTTTAAAGTTAGTTACTTCAAGGTGTTTGGTTGCAAATATTTTATCTTGAATGTTAAAGATAACCTAGGCAAATTTGATGCAAAATCAAAAAATATATTTTTTTAAGGATATTCCTTTACTAGTAGAGCCTATAGAGTATTTAACAAGAGGACTATAATGATTGAAGAAACTATAAATGTTGTTTTTAATAAATCAAATCCTCTTGAGGTGAAAAGAAGTGTAGATGATGTTGATATAGACTTATCAAAAGATTTAGAGAAATTAAGACTAAAAAAAGGGAAAGAGGAAGGTCTAGATAATCCCCCTATACCTAGTGATCCATTAGTTGAACTAAATGAGGGTGAAAAAAGAGATAAAGAGTTTACTTAAAGAGTAGAGATACAAGTAAGATAATCCCTTTAACCAAATTATAGGTAATGTTGAAAGAGATGTGGAAACTAGATCGTCCTTTAGATATTTGACTCATATTGCTTTTATCTCTAATATAAAACTTAAAACCATAGATGAAGTCTTAAGTGATTAGAATTAGGTGTTAGCAATGAATAAAGAGTTAAATCAGTTTGAAAGAAATAAAGTTTAGAAACTAGTACTAAGGCAAAGTGATCACCAAATTATTAGTATTAAATTGATGTTCAGAAACAAACCTAACGAATTAAGTAATATTGTGAGGGTACTTAAATGTTATAATAAAAAAGAAGAAATAGGATTATGAGGAAACTTTTGCACCCATAACTAGAATAGAGGCTATTAGACTGCTTTTAGCATTTGCATCATATATGGGTTTTAAGTTATATCAAATGGATGTTAAGAGTGAATTTCTTAATTATTTCATTTAAGAGGAAGTGTATGTAGAACAACTACCAAGTGTTGAGATACAAGATACACCATACCATGTCTATAGTTGTCAAAATTTTTATATAATTTAAAATAAACTCTTAGAACTTGGTATAAGAGATTGAGTACCTTCTTGTTACAAAATAGATTTTCAAAGGGTAAAATGTAGAAACCACTCTTTTTAATAAGAAAGAAAATTATGACATTTTGATTATGCAAATTTATATTGATGACATTATATTTGGAGTTATAAATAAGAGGATGTGTAAGGAATTTTCCATGCGTATGTGCTAAGAGTTTAAAATGAGTACGATGGGAGAGTTAAATTTCTTTTTTGACTTGCAAATTAGTTAAATGAAAAATGGTATTTTTATTAATCAAGCTAAATATACTAAGAAGTTGCTAAAACGTTTTGGTATAGATTAAAAAAAACCTTTAAAAACCCTCATAAGTGTAACTACTAAGTTGAATAAGGATAAAAAAAAAAGGCAAATTAGTAGATTATAAGTTATATAAAGGGATAATAGGTAATTTATTATACCTTATCGCTAGTAAACTTGACATTATTTTCAATAGTTATTTGTATATTAGGTTTTAGTCAAGTCCCAGATAGTCTCACTTTTTTGTTGTTAATAGGATTTTGAGATATTTAGTTGGTACATTATCTTTAGGATTATGGTACCTTAGAAATGCTTATATGGATTTAGTTAGATATTTGGATGCAGATTATATTAGTAGGTTATTAGATGGAAAGAGTATATTTGGCATGTGTCAATTTTTAGAAAATGCCTTAGTTTCTTGGTTTAGTAAGAAAGAAAATTTAGTAGTTTCATCAACTGTTGAAGTGAAATATTAGCAACTAGTAATTGTTGTATACAAGTTTTTCAGCTTAGGTAATAATTTAGAGATCATGGCATGGAGATTAGCAAGATACCTATTAAGTGTGATTACACTAGTGCTATTTACCTAACCAAAAATCCGATTCAACATATTTACAAACCCAAATGGTTGAATTACGGTGATTCTCAAAAGGAAAAATTTTTGGAAAGCTAGGGTGAAACCAGGGAGTATTTGGTGTTGGCATAAGATCCTTTGTGTGAATGATACCTTTTAAAACCAATTTAGATTTAAGATTGGAAAAGGGCTAACTCCTTTTCTTTGGCAGGATCCTTGGTATCCTCAAAGCATTCTCAAAGATTTTACCACTCTTCGTTTGATTAACAGTTATAAACTTCCAATAGGAGCTAAAGTGGTTGGAGTGTTACCACCATTGCATTGATAAAAAATCTTTCTTTAACAACCTTGCCTTATTTACCTAACAGTTCAAAAGCTGATACACTGGAATGGTTGGCCAACCCCTTTAAAACCTACACAAACTCATTAGCTTATAACTAACTAAGACCTCATTCCCTGCCTGTTCGTTAGGCGTAGTTAGTTTGGTATAAGAAAGTAAGACTTAAACACAATTTGATTCTTTGGCTAGCTTTTAAAAACAAACTCCAACCAAGAGATGAATTGATCTTCCTCCATACCTCAAATTTTGTTTTCTTTGTGTTGCTAAGGTTGAAATCATTACTCACCTCTTCTTTGAGTGTAACTATTCCTAAACTATTTGGACCAATGTTCTTAACCACTTTCAGCTTGACCTAAACAACTGTTCCTCTGTCTTTGCAATCCTTAACTAGTATTCTTAACATTCAAGCCTTCGTAAAGCCTCTTGTTAAAACCATTATTCCAACCTGTGTGTATTTCCTTTTGCAAGAACAAAATAATAGAACCTTTAAAGACACCTCTAGGGATAATAAGAGTAACTCTAATATAGTGGTTTCTCATATTCTAAGAAACTCTACACAAACATTAATGAGCGGTTACTTTTTTATTTGTTTTATCTATGCATCTAACCTTTGTTTTATAAGTCCACTGGAGAGGAAACATTCTTAGCACTATAAAAAGCAAAAGGAAAGCAAGTGATGGATTCGATGGGGCAGATTAATAAACTACCCACTTTCTGAGAAGACCAGAGACAAGTCAGGTTGTGCTTGCTATGCAACAGACTTATTCAAATTCTAACAACTAATTACACCATCCTGAAGAGTAGCAAGGGCCAGCCTAGCACTAAACCACAAGTGAAGAAAGGGCAGAAGAGGAATATAGAGAAGGCTGAGCTTGATCACCCACTACAATCATTGAAGGAGAGTTGCTAGAAGATCAACTTCAAGTCAGACAATTCCATCAGTAGAAGCAAAGGTAGCTCAAAATTGCTCAAGTTCCTCCAACTCGAGAGATGGCCCCTTTATAGCCTCACTAAAGAAAATTCAGTTTCAAAGATTAAGCGAATAAGGTCAATGGAACTTGGCTTCCCCATTTACCTCTTTATTGGAGCCTCCACTGGACTCCTACTTCACTGAAGTGCCTTCCGATAAAATGTTTTTTTTAAGAGACAGAAGACCTCATAAAATTCACTAAAAGAAAGAAATGCAATTATGAATGATTAGCTTAAAAGAAATGGAGGTTGGAACATGAGTCAAAAGAAATTGTTCAGGACCCTCCTCAAATAGTCAAAAGAGAACTAGAGCCTAAGTAAACTCTTTAGTCTTGAAGTAGCTTTTGTTTTTGTTTCTTGATCCCTATTTTTCTAATTTTAGTCCTCTTTCCTTTGAGTTATTAAGGGTTTGTATATTGCAAGTGTGTGTTTTTATCCTCCACAGTCCCCCCCTTCAATTCCTTTTCTTTTCTTTTCTTTTATTGCTTTTTAGGTCTTGGATGTTGGTGATATAGATTCAACTTTATATCCCCAACATTCGCTTCTCTGGCCTGTCTCCTTTCTCTTTGGTTCTATTTCCTTTACAACTTCGCTCCTTGTATAGATTTATTTCTTTACTGATTTAACAAAAAAAATTGATTCAATATTCAAGGACTACGTACTTTAATATTAGATACCATTTTATAAGATATCATGTGCAATAGGATGATATAGAATTAAAGTTTACATAAACATAACACCAATTGATCTACATATTCATAAAATCAATGAATAAGAATAGTTTTGTATAATTAAGAGAGAATTAGGTATGATTGATGATACGTCTATTTAAACTTTATATGTTTATGCATGATTTCATCTACTATAATTTTTATTCTATGCATGCCTTTAACTTTTGATGTTTTTCCCCCAAAACTATTTTCTTTTATAATTGGTATCTTTCACATATTTTTTATTACTTTATAAAGATGTCAAAAAGGGGGGAAAGTTTGAGTGATATTAGTTATTTCATTAAAGGGGAGCTACGTTAACATGAGTTAAGTTGATATGAATTTTTTCAAATGCATGAATTAAGGGGGAGATTAATTTACAATTGATATACTTGATTATGAAGGTATATTTGATTATATATGATGTATGTAAGTATATTTGATTATATGTAATGTATGTTTATGAATTGATATAAAATGTTTGATTTTTTATTTGATTTTTATTTTTTTAATATTATATGTTTTGTCATCATAAAAATCAAGGGAGGTTTCAATATTAGTTTTGATGATAACAAAATATGAAGTTTACCAATGATTGTAGTTTAATTAAAAAGTTGAAAAGATAATTGCATTTGAAGTTAATTCAAGAAGGAAAGCTTGGGCTTGGAGGTTAAACTTGAAAGAAAAGGAAGAACAAGTCTTATAGAAGCTTCAAGACCATTATTTTATATCTTTAAACTATTGTGTAAGTGTCACTTGAAGCTTAAATATTATAAGGGTTCAAAACATTACATTCATATATTTCATAAGATTTAATAAGTCAAATTTTAAGTTTTAGCACTTGAATCAATATAGTAATTGAAATAGATTTTAAAATATTTTTTAAACTTGTTTTAAATTAGGTTTGATGTTAGGAAAATCTTTAAAAATGTTTGAAAGTGTTTTGATCATATTTTGAAATGTTTTTCTTAGAATTCAACATTTGTCAACAACGACATTGTTGTTCCCCGATGAAACCATTGTTTTAATTGTTGTTAAAGAGAAACTTTCCTTTTCATTGTAATCCTTATGATTGCTCAATTATAATGCTAACCTAATTATCCAACGTCTCTTTAAAACTCCAAACCTTATTTCTAACCCTTAGAAACCATTTTAAAAAAAAATTAAGAAATCTGTTCTTGAGAGAGTTTTTTAAAAAATCTTATAACCTTCATCAAAAGCTTCATACCTACTGAGTTTTTCACTCTTAATTCTTATTGATTTTTCTTTTTTTGCGATTTTGTATCTCTAAACCCTAATACTTTGTCTCTATAATCTTTCTAAGGAGTTTAATTTGTGTGTTTAATTATTATTATTATTTTTGTGTAATGATTGAATATAGAATATCATTTATCATTCAAGTTCTCAAAGGTCTTATATTCATCTTACTTTAACTCTCTATCCTTACATTTCAAACTTATTATTGAGCTTTCAATTCATTATTCCTTAATTTTTTAAGGTCTTAGAGAAGTCATAATACAGTGGTTATCATTTGAATATATTTCTTAGTTTTTGAACTTAAAAGGTAATATACATAAAGTTATCTTGTATTTGCACATATTCATTTTAATCATATTTTTTCAATTATTAGATAAGTTTTTGTAAGTTAAATTGATTATTTTCTATTTATTTAAGCCTTTAAGAGGTTCTAAAACATTTTTCTTAGTTCGATTACATTTTTGTTTGAGTTTCTTAGCATAAAATATCAAAAGCATCAAAACATTAAATTTTCCAAATTTCTGTATTATTTAAATATTCATCTTTATTATTATAAATCAGATTTTAGGTTTACAAATCATCATATTATGTCTATTTAAAGTTTAAAGAGGGTCACTGAGGATACATTTAATTTTTACATACATAAGAGTCCATAGTTTATTATACTTTAATTGAAACATCTCTATAGAAGTATTTTAAAAATCTTTACAGGGTTTTTTAATTCCTTGGTTATTTGATTGTGTAAAGGCTTTTCTTTTCCTCTTAAAATATTTTTTAAGGCTCCTCTTTACCTTTAAAAAGATTTGTTGAAGATTTCTCTTCACCTTCTAGAAAGAAGATTTTGATTTATGATGGTTACTTTTCATCCATTGAAGAAGATTGTACATTGCTACATTGTGATAATGCAAAATCCAACATCATGTGCGTTGGGAGTGGAGTAGGCAATTGTTTATACTGAACCACTATAAAATTTGGTCTCTCTCTCTCTCTCTCTCTCTCTCTCTCTCTCTAGGGTGATTTAAGTTATCACTGATTCAATTATTGACTTATTCTTATTATATTGCTAACTACAACATTGATATAACCTTGCATTATTATTTATTATTCAATTGGATCATCTTGATTATATAGTTGATTGTGCAATTGATTTTCCTTTATATCATTCTCAGTTGTGCAGATTATTCATCCTTATACAAATATAAATTGAGTTATTTATATTGTGGTATATTGTTCACATCATTTACGTATTAATTTTTGTTGTTTTTGTTGTTTTACTTCACCTAGTTTGAATTAGTTTTAAGTGACCTAAACTTTCTTATTACTAATAAGTTTTAGAACATTAAATTCACCCCTCCCCTCTCTTAAGTGCATTTAAGACCTACAGTGATGTTGATGTTGCCATTATTACTATAGCTAATTTTGTATCTATTCTTAATAAAAATATGATTAATGTTAGTTATGATAAGTCAACTTGGATTATTGATAGTGATGTTTGCTTTCATGTGATATTAAGGAAGTATTTCTTCACATCTTACACTTTAAGTGATTATGAAATTTTAAAGACAAGTAATGATGTTCTATTAAAGATTATTAGCAATGGGACTATTTTTTATATATTAACAATAACTCAAAGTTAATTTTAAAGAATGATAGGCGTGTATTTGATATCTATTTAATTATGATTTCTACTAATTTTCTTGATAATGATAGTTATTTCAATACTTTTAGTGACAGTCAATGTAAGATCACTAAAGATTCTTTGATTATGGCATATGGAAAGAAGTCTTTAGATTTGTAATGTACTAAAGCTTTAGTTTTTATTGATATTGTTAATGCAATTAAGAGTAATAACTCTTTAGAGTTATAGCATAGAAGATTTAGTCACATCAATGAGAAGAGATTTGATTATTTAGCTAAGCAAAATTTACTTTCTAAGTTGAAAGGTGTAAGATTGAAAATGTTTTCTCATTGCTTGGTTGGTAAAAAGAACAAGATTTCCTTTAAAAGACGTTGTCTTTCTAAAAAAATTAGAGTTACTTGGTTACTAAATTTAGATCTATGTAGTCTGATGAAGATTAGAAATTTTAGTAGTGCACTTTATTTTGTGAAATTTATTAAATGGTTATTTATAAAAATATTTAAGTTTAGGTCCTAAATTCAAAAAATTAGATATTTAATATATTTAAGCAATTTTAGGCTTTTATTGAAAATGAATCTAGAAAGAAGTTGAAATTCATTTTCATTGATAATGGTGTTGAATATCGTGAACTTTTTTATGAGTACTATAGATAGTATGGTATCAAACACTAGAAGACACACACTAAAACTCCTTAGTTAAATAATTTAGTAGAAAGGATGAACAAAACATAAGGGGAGAGATTCAGATATTTACTTTTAGAAGCAAAGTTGTTTGAATCATTTGGGGTGAGGCTTTATATGCTGATGCACGTGCTATCAACTTATCTCCTCTTATTGCTTTTCATAGTGATGTTACTAATTGAGTATGGTGCAATAAGGATTTTTCCTATAACCATTTTCTTATATTTGTTTGTAAAACGTTTGTATATATGCTAAAAGATGAAGGATTAAGTTAGATGTCAAGACAAGACCGTGTACCTTCATTGGTTATGACTATAATGAGTTTAATAATAAGCTATATGATCCAGTTGAAAAGAATCTTATTAGAAGTTGTAATGTTTTTTTTTTTTTTTGTGGAGGATTAGAACACAAGGCATAAAAGTCAAAGACTTAAGATTCTGATAAGCTAATTAATCTTAATCTAGTTTTGAAAATACATATGCCTAATGTGGTTGGGTTTAACAATTAGAATGATTTATAAGATCATACTCATAATGATTAAGTTGAGCAAGTTGACGATGATATTGCTAATAAGGTAGATACTTTTGTTCTTGAGGTTATAAATAAACTTACAGTTCCATTTAAGAGGTCTACTAGAGAAAATTTCCATACATTCATTATTCGTCTGATGAATATATGCTCCTTATTAACAGGAGAGAATATGAGAACTATGAAAAGGCTATGGATAATGAATATAAGGATGAGTTGGTTGCAATTTTGAAAGATGAGATAAAATCCTTATATGATGACCATACTTTTAAGTTAGTTACTTTTCCTAATAACAGAAAAATTTAGCAAAATCATTAAGTTTACAAGGTGAAGAATGAAGAATGAAAAAAATTCTTTTTTTTTATGATATAAAGTCATGTTAGTTATCAAATGCTTTAGATAGAAAAAGTAACTTGACGTTAAAGATATTTTCTTGTCTATCATTCAGATGTCGTTTATTTGACTTGTTCTTGGTTTTATAGCTAAACTTGATTTAGAGGTTAAATAAATAGATATGAAAACTATTTTTATTTATGATGATTTAGAAGAAGAGATTTATATGGAGTAGTTAGAAGAATTTGTGGTAAAGGGCAAGAAGAATTGTGTTTTAAAACTAAGGAAAAGCTTAAATGGTTTAAGATAAGATTCAAAGCACTACTATAAAAAGTTTAAATAAGTTATAATCTAGTAAAGATACAAGGAGACTACTTTTGATCATTATGTATTTGTCTAAAAAAAATTTATAATGATTTAATCATATTGTTGCTCTATATTAATGACATGTTGTTTTTTAGTTATAATACTTCTAAAATTGATAGGTTTAGAAAAGAACTTAATAAGTCATTCATGATAAAAGAGTTAGAATTAGTAAGAGAAATTCTTGCCATACAGATTGTCTATCATATATAAATAAAGAAATTGTGATTATCTTAAAAAAATTGCATTAACAAAGTACTTCAACCATTTCACATGGATAAAGTTAAAGTGGCAAGCACACCTCTTGTTACTCGCTTTAGGCTTAGCACTATTCAATCTCCATCTAGTAAGAGAGAGAAAGAAAACATAAAGTATTCTTTATACATTCGTAGTAGTAAGTTTAATGTATGCAATGGTTTACATGAGTTCTGATATTATTCATATATTTGGTATAGTTAACTATTTTCTCTTCTATCTAGGTAAAGAACATTATAATATTGTGAAGTGTATTATGAGATATCTTCTAGACACTTTACAATTTGAAACTCTGTTTTGTAGTAGGAAGTCCATTTTATTTTTGGGCACATTAATTTAGATATGGCAAGTGATGTTGACTCAAGAAAGTCTATTTTAAGCTATTTAATTAACTTTGTAAAGGGAGCTATGCCTTAACAATCTAAGTTGCAAAAGTGTGTTGTATTATATACTACCGATGCTAAGTTTATTGCTACAACTGAAGCTTGAAAGAATTGTTTTGGATGACGAAGTTTCTTTAGGAGGTTTGTTTCACTTAAAGGATGTATGTTTTATCTTATGATAGTCAAAGTGCTATCTATCTTAATAAAAATCCTCCTTTTCATGTTAGATTTAAACATATTAATGTCAAGTATCACTAGATATGTGATGTTCTAAACTTTAAATGTTTTGAGTTTAAAAGTGTACAGATGATAATGATCATAATGAAATCTTTATTAAAAAGGAAGTTTGGAACTTATCATTTGATTATCAGTTTGATATGGACCTCTACTTGAGTTAGAGGGATAGTTTGTTATGGGTCTTACCTCAAGTAGAGCCCACATTAACTTAAAAAAATTGATTAAATTATGTTAATTTTGTTTAAAGATATGACTTCATGAAGAAGTTTTGACTTTTCATTTTCGATGTGTGTGAGACTATCCATTTTTACTCTTCTCTTTCTTCTTCAATGTGTGTGAGGTGTGAACATTTTTTACTCTTCTTTTCCTTTTTTTGTTAAGATAGACTCTACTTTTAGAGGTGATTACTGTTATCTTCTTTCTTTAGTATGGTATAGAGAAGCAATTAAGCAGTCAACATCATTTGTATAAGAGAGAAATATTCATGGAATAGAGGAGGAATTATTTTGGTATAGGAGAGGAGCCTTTGTAGTCTATCTGAGTTTTGGTTCCCTTGATTTTATTATGGAGATTCTCTTCATTTTTGTAAGTGTTTATTGCGATCTTCTCCTTTTAGTGTGAGAGAAGAACTTTTATAAAAAATAGTCAATGTCATGATATAGGAGAGAAGCCTTAATGATCCAAAGAAAGAATTAATATGGTATAAGAAAGAAACCTTTACAATACATCTAGTTTTAGTATATATATTATTGATTTTTACTTTTTTAGAAGAGTATTTGTTATAGTGAGCTTTTAAATTGTTAGAAAACTCAATTTCATGTTTATTAATTTTATAATATATTTTCTAAACTAAGACTTGTAAGTGAATTCTCCTATGTAATTGTTTTTGTACTTTCATATTTGTTGTTCATAATTATATTTAAGCAATAAATGTTTATTTTGCTTACCATATTGTATTGTGTTCCTTTTATGTTAAACACACCTTTTCTAACAATTACTAATAGAACTTGATCTTTATCTGTTTATACTAGTAATAAAAAAACTAGACTGGATCAGATTGGCTAGTTTGATCTAGTTAACTTGAAATCAGTTAGTTCACCTGTTTGATTTCTTTTAAAAACTGGTAAGCATAAAAACTGCTCTTTTTTATTTAATCGAGTGATTAACTAGTTGTAAATTAACCGATCTGACTAGTATAAGTCAGTTAGTTTTTTTTTCATTCTCGTCTATCTTCTTTGTTTGACCCTAGTCATTAACACCGCTAGTCGTATCTACTTTGTCTTGGCCACCTATGCCAATGGATCCATTGGCTTTACTCTTTCTACTGCCTATGCGACCATTACACTTAATCTCTCTGCCTCCTATGGGCTTGCTCTTTAACTATTGCGTTTATCTCTCCGTGGCCATCATGCTTACTCTTACTGCCATCACGTTTGTCTCTTTACTTGCGCCCTTGCTCTCTCCCCATTGTGTTTATCTCTCCCTTGCTTGAGCCGTTGATTTGCATGGTTGCTAATAGATCTACAATGGAATCACCTACTCTCTCCTTCACCTGCATTGGAGTCACGTGCTATCTCCACTGCTTGCAATGGAATCGCCTCCTATCTCCATTACATGCAATCTCTGTCGCCTGCTTTTATTTCTTCTTTGTGGATAGTTTTTAATTGAAATTAAATTCAAACAAAAATGATTAAGGTAAGTGGAAAATAAATTTAATGTATCTAAAAATTAACTAATATATAATCTTAATGTAATTTTTAGATTTAACTCATGTATATAAGAGTTAATTAATGTTTAAGTTTAAAAAAATTAAATAGAATTAATTAAATAACCTAAAAGGTAAAGCGATTAGAGACAAGGCTCTAATCGATAAAATACAAAGAAAAAACACACTAAACACAACAAACCTATTGAAACGACACTTCAAACAGCCAAAAACTCAAACAACAGCTAAGAGATCTAACTGTTAAACTAAAATAAGCCTACAACAAAGAACAACCACTTGACTCAGACACAATAAATTGAATGACCCTTCCAGACACAACTCGGTCTACCCTAAACCCATTGATGGAGAGATCGTTCTTAATCACCCAGAGATTAGGCTTTGTCGATATGGAAACTAGCGATAACCTACATCTGTTCACTACCCAATCCAAAAATGAGCTAACCCTAACGACCTTTATAATAAACTCCAGAGAACTTGAAGCTTTGTCCTGCCAAAATCAATTGTTGTTTAAGTTTAACTAAATTCGTATAATATAATATGATTGTTTATTTAAAAATTTTCAAGTTGATATTATAATGGAGAATACTTAATCATCATAAAAAGATTTGGTGGATATAATATCTTTTGTTCATGAAAAAATTGATCCAGTATGGAATTATTTTTCTGCTGCTCAAATATCAGATAGAAACATTTAGTATAATTGCATATTTTATGGTAGAATGTTGTTTAAAGGTGGATGAATTTACAAGATGAATCATCATCTTATTAATATAAAAGATAATAGTACTCCTTATAAGAATGTACCACTTAATGTGCATGAGATGCTTGTGAATTATTTGAAAAAACAAATAAGAAAAAAAGAAATATGGAGGTTCATAATATTTCTTTTGAAGATAAAAAATAAGTTGTACAATAAATATCAGATAAAGAAAAAAGAAAAGCTACTATTAATATAGAATCTTATTTTCCTGAAGAAATACCCCTAGTTCACAGTTAAGTTTACAAAATAAAGATGTCATTTTACGTTGTAAAAGAGATTGGGATAGAAGGTTTTATCATTCTTAAATTCTTTTAAATGCTCTAAATTCACCTTTTTTTTTTCAAGAAGTAATAGATGTCATAACAAAGTAGGTTTTGGATTTAAGATATCTTTTTATTATGAGATTCATGTGCCTTTAGTTCAAAATTTGAAAAATAATATCAATTAATTATGGATTCATATAAATCTAGATGGAAAGTAACAGAATGCACTATTATGGCAGATGGTAGAATTGTTCAAAATAATTAACTTTGATCAATTTTTTAGATTACTATGATATTGAAACAGTTTTTATTAAGTCTATTAATGCTTTAGCTCACACTTTATTTGAAATATTTTATGAAATTGTTGAGTAAGTTAGATTAAAAAAAATATAGTTCATTTCTCTACATATAATGTAGCTAATTATGTATCAGTCGGATACTTGTTGGAATCAAAGTATGGAAATATTTATTGGTCTCTATATGTTGTTCACCGTATCAATCTCATTTTAAAAGATATTAGATCTCTAGCTCATATTGCTAGTCTTACTTCATGTACATCTAAGATCTTAATTTTTATATATAATCATTTGATTTTTTTTTGTCTTGGTTGAAAAAGTAAGAAGATTGGGTTGAGATAGTACATCTTGCTGTGACTAGATTAGCGACTACATTTATAACTTTGAAAAGTGTTTATGATTACAAACAAGTACTGCAAAATTTAGTGACTAGTAAATACTTTTTAGGCCATAAATTTTTAAAAAGTGAAAAAGAAAAAGAAGTTTATATTATTGTGCTAAATAATAAATTCTGATATGCTTACTTGAGTACTGTAAAGATTGTGACTTCACTAATAAAGATTGTTGAGGATTGTTGTCTCAGATGAGATACCATCTTTAGGTTATATATATGATGGCATGTATAGGATTAGTAGAACAATTATAAATCTTTTCAAAGAGAAGTAAAGATTATACAAGCCTTATATAGAAATTCTTGATAAACGATGGGATAAGCATATTACTCAAATAATTCATTTGACACCTTATTTTCTTAACCCGTATTACTTAGTTAGTGAAGATGTATGTACAGATAAAATAATGGAGGGTTTTTTTAATGTGATTAAGCGCAATGGTATGTTTTCTATAGTTGAGTAATCAAAAGTATCAAACGAAATCATATTGTATCGGGAAAGTTCAGTAAGTTTTATCATATCATCTATAAAGAGAGAATTTATGATTAAAAAATGCAGTCTGGTAAGTTTTCATAATTTAAGTTTAATTTTTCACTTATTAATAATATATTTTTAATATTTTTCTTATAACTTTTAATTTAAAATAGAAATGAGTGATGAAGATTATTTGGTGAAAGTGCTCCAACTTTAAGAAACTTTGCCATTAAATTACTTAATCAAATGGTTTTTGCATTAGGTTATAAACGTGATTAGAGTGATTTTTTAATGCATTCATACTAAAAAGTAAAATCGTTTAGAGTATCAAATACTTAATGACCTTATTTACGTTACTTATAATCTGAAGATGAAGAACAAGTATCTTATTGATTAAATTTGATTTCTAAGTAATTATAAATTATAATATTTTATTCAGAGCGCTTAATAAGAAGAGAATAAATGATCTAATTGATATCGATTGCATTGAATATACTGATTTTTGGATTGAAGAAGAACTATCACTTGATCTTGATTATAATGAACTTGAAAGTGCGGTTTATGAAGAATATGCATTTGTTATGACAAATAAATAGGCACATCTACTAATGATAAATTGCTATCTTATTTTTAAAGTATATGTTATTTAAAAAAATGATTTTATACATTATTAATCTATAGTTTATTTAAATGTAGGAGAAGATATTAATGGAAATACTTTAAATGAAAGTACGGTTTACGACTCTGTACATAACATTGGAAAATTTGAAATTCTTGATGAAGATGAGATATAACTTTCTTCAGAAATACAATCTTAATTTTTACTATTTTTTCATGTCTTATATTATATTCAATTTTAATTAAAATTATTATTATTATTAATTACACATTAATAGATATTGATGTTTTATTTCTATTTCAATCATATATTTAATTTTTATAATATATTTTTACTTATTTTCATAATTTATACATTTTATTATTTTATACTAGTTCAATACTAGTTTTATAACAATTTAATACTAGTTGAACCTCTAAACTTTAAATTGCTTCCTTCACTGGTTTGATATTTGGTCTGATTTTTAAAACATTGGTTGATTATACCTCATGCTTAAACTATCTTTAAGCCTAATCTTAAGTGGCCAGCTTAAAACAGGTAATTACAGACCTTCAATAAACAAAATACAGACATATAACATGCATATAAACTCTCCTAAAACATCAAAACATCAATCCATAGCATCTGAAACGTTTA
>JAOXYD010000136.1:25776955-25797557 GCA_028565735.1 Pinacopodium congolense | reverse complement strand
CACTCTTGGACAATACTAGCTAACTGGCTCACTTGATTAGCTAAATCCCTTATTTGACCTTGCATTTCTCGTATAGACTCTTGAATAAATCTAAACATAATCTCATCCCCACTAGACTTCTCTAGCACAGATTGATTTGCTCTAAAACCAAGATGAGGGTTCCTAGGAAAATTGACTGAAGGATTTTAATAGTTTGTATAGTCATGCCATGAAAAATTAGGATGATATATTCATCCAAGATTGTAAGTATTAGAGAATGGATCTCTCATTTTCCTACTAAATTGTACGTATTAAACTTGTTTGGGATCTTGAGTAAAGGAGTTTTCAGCTTGACAATCTATGGATGAATGGGATGAATTACCATAATTTTCATACGCTCCAACATGTTCGAAAGAAATACCATTAACTTTCTTCTATAAACTCTCCATTTGCTTACTGAGAATTGCTAACTGAGCTGTTAATACAGTTATGTCATTTATAACATGAACTCATAATAGCTTTCTCGGATTACGCTCAAAATTATATTGGAAGTTATTAGTTTCCATTTCTTTTATTAACCTAAAAACTTCATCTGTAGTTTTCTCATTAGATTGCCTCATGTTGCTGCATCAATCATACTCCTAATAGAGGGAATGAGTCCAGTATAAAAGATATCAACTTGATCACAAGCACTAAACTCATGATTTGGACACTTTGCAATCATTTACCTATATCTTTCCTAGACTTCATACAAATTCTCATTTTCATATTGGGAAAAGGAATAAATTTGATTTTTCAGCTTTGTTGTTTTTGCTAGTAGGAAGAATTTAACTAAAAAGAGATTCATTAGATCATTCTACGTTATGATGAATCCATGTTGAAAAGTATTCAACCAAGCTCTAGCTCTGTATCTTAGAGAAAAAGGGAACAACTTAAGCTTGATTGCATCATTAGATACACCTTGACTTTTGAAGAGATCACAAACATCTATAAAACTTTACAAATGATCATTGGGGTCTTCTAAAGAAGAACTGCCAAACTAAGACGATTTAATCATTGAAAGAATGTTATGAGAAACCTCAAAATCATCAAATTCTAATCTAAGTCTAACAATGTTAGCCATAGGAAGAATTCTGTTTCCTATGGTCAATTCTATCATTTTAGGTCCTTTATTTTTTTCTTGAGACCTAAGATCTAATTCCTCTTGATGCTCCATTTATAAAGGATTTGAATATAAAGGATTTTGATTAGAGGATGTAGTGGTCTTTGATTCTTTCTTTTTCCTATGGATAGTTCTTTTCAGTTCAGGATCAAATTTAAGCTTTTTAAACTTATAGCCATGAGTTTGCATAGAAAATGAAAAATAAATCAATATAAAACAACTGCTAAATACAAGCAATCACACAATTAAACACAAAGCACATTTAAACAAAAGCAAACAAGTAATATAAACAATATTAACAACTTTAGAGTAATTGACACCAAGATTTCCTAACAATCAAATTATGTCGGATCTCTAGAAATTGTGCCAAGAACTTGTTGTGATGGTTTCTATTAAGATCAAATTAACTAAATTAATCACCAAATTTAACACTTTAAGCTCTTTTTCTCAAAACAAAATTAAAACCAACCAACCAACAAGTATACCGATCACAATTAATAGAGTAAGTATTTTAAACTCAAGTTATCGTCCCTTAAAGATCACTTATAATCAATATTAAGGAAAATGGATCACAATTATCTCAAGACTCCAATTTGAATGATTAATTAAACTAAATTTACCAAACTATACTAAAGGGCTTACAACTTTGCAAAGAAGACTGACTTTGAAATTTAAGGTTGCTTAATGAATTAAATGGTAAAGGAAATGATTACAGTGATCTAAATGGATTAATTAAGGATCCAAGGACTTGTCCTAGGACAACTTCACTAAATCAAGATAAGATTATGATCAAATCAATGTCTTTTCTCTTACTTTTAAAGTTTAAGGTCTGGTCCACTCTTAAATCAACAAAAAGAAGGTTTAAAGTGTAAGAAGCTTAATCTAACAATTTAGAATTTCATATTAATACCCTCTAGATTAACCAATCATTGGTCCTGTAATGATTAAAATTAAGTTACGTATTGATTTTCCAATAGATTAAGAGATTGGTCCTCCTTTTTCTCCATTTACCTTAATCTTAAACAATCCATTCAAGATAAGTTTTAAGCATTCAAATAAGTAAAAAACAGCCCTTAATCACATTTAAGCATTTATTTAGATTATCAAAGAACTATTCCTCAACCATAAAAATGTTCAGCCACTCATTTGAATTAAGAAAGAAAAGATATCATGCATATAACTCATGTTGTTGAATATATAAGCTCAAGAGTATATTTCAATACAAAAGATAGGTTTAAAATGCACCAAATCGAGCTACAAACATGCCCGTAAGTCTAAGACACGTGATTGAACCTATACAATCCATAGAAGCAAATTAAATCTGCAAAGAAAGTTAGAAAATATAAAGAACACTAGTTAGGAGCCCTAAACTTTAAGAGAATCTGAAGTTTGATATGAAAAATGTGTTTCACTCTCTCTATCCTTCTTGATTTTGGCTTTCAAACATCCATATATATGTCAGCTGTAAGTAGGAAGCAACTTGTGCAAGTTGTAACCAATAAGATTGAAGATCCAACTGGAAACTTGTCAACTATTACCTAAACGATGCTTAAAAGGAGTATAACAACGTGCTATGAAACCGCCATAATGGTCTTTGTCTTAGAAAGTAAAACAACATACTGCGAAGCACAATGGCGGGCTAGCTAATGCTGCCATTTTAGTTCAAATTTTAAAATTTTTACTGTATAATCTCGGATTTTCTTCAAGTTTTAACTTCTATTTATGATATTAAGCATTTATAAACACAATTAAACAACTTGATAGAAAATTGGGAACAATGTACCTTAAAATTGGATTAAATTTATATAAAAACACAAAAAAACCAAGGCCTAACAATGAAAAGTTGATAATTGTTATACATCCATTTATACTTGCTTAGGGCATCCCCATACATGTAGAAAACCATAAAATCAATATGTTGGTTAAGAGGCATATGATAAAATTAGAAGTACTAGTAAGCTTGAAATAGGCAGTCTAATGGGTTAGGGTCATCAAAGGTAGGCATTTATAACTTAGGTGGTTTAAGGGAAGGAGATGTGAAGGACACGGGAGGGGGTGGAAATGTACGTCTAGGGTTCTAGCGAGGGGATAAGATTGAATTGGGTTGGGAAGTGGGAAGGAAAAGAAGAAGATGGATGAGGTTATGTGGGTTTAAGGGAGTGAGAAGTGACATGTTATTTCAAAGTAGTGACAATCCAAAAGGGACTAATGTTTGTTTGCAAAGGATGAAATGGAAGATTGCAGGGAGGCCAGTTTTTGGTCAGTCAATGCTTATAAGCTAGCAATTTGGTCAGTCAACGTATTGAGCTTTTCCAGGACATCATCCAGACTAAGTTTAGGAGGCATCAAGAAAGAGAAATGAGAACACCAATAATAGAGAATAATTAAGGAGGGACCTTGATTAGAGAAGGGTTCGACAACTTCAAAAAGAAGAAGAGACAAGAATTAGTAAAATTGATATTCTCTAATTGTTTTTATTTCATTGTAAGAATATAGTCTTACAAATTAACTGATTTCCCATGATTGAAGAATTAAGGGACAGTTGACATGTTCACAACTATTGCCAACTAATTTATATTATTTTATTGTTATATAAGTTATAGTTGCAACTGAAACTAATATTTTGCCTTGCAACCTAAATATAGTCTTAAATCCATTTTGTCTTCTGCATCTTACATTTGGGCTAGACCTATTCGATATTTCCAATAGTGGTGTGGCCTATATCTTCATCAAGTTGTTCGATCTCCTTAACAATGATGTGACCCATAACCGTATCATTATGCCAAACCATAATTTGGAAATTTGGTTACGTTCAAGAACATCGCATATCAAGATCCAACAATAAAAAAATTTGAACTTGATACAGACTAAATCAGAGCTATAGATGTGGCTACAGCTTTGGATTATCTCTATTATCATTATGAGACAAAGATTATTCCCTGTGCAACATTCTCATTGACAATGACCTCACTGCACATGTAGGTGATTGATAAGTAAGGAGGTTTTGAGAGGAGAGAATTGTTTAGAAGAAGAAGATGTATTTTCCTTGAATGATTTGAGTTCAAGTACCAAGAGGTATTTATAGGTATAAAATATGACTCTTTAAATCTAAGTATATGAACCTATTAATGAACCCAAATAAATAAACAATACATGAACTCAAAACTATACATGGACCATAATAAATAATGTAACCAATACATGAACATAATTAAAGTCATAATAATGAACTTTAACAATCATGTATCTAGAACTTAAACATCCATGTATCTAAACTTTAACATTAATTAATTTTAAATTAAACTTTAACACCCCCCTTAATTTGAAATTTTCTTCCGTACTCTAAGTCTTGTTTTTAAATGTTGAAAATTTTCAAATTTGAGTGATTTCGTAAAAATATCTGCAACTTGATCATTAGTCTTCACATGCTTGAGCTCCACTTCATTCTTTGCAATGCATTCTCTAATAAAATGATACCTCGTGTCTATGTGTTTGCTTCGATCATAAAAAATCGGGTTCTTAGCCAATGCTTGTGCCGACTTGTTATCAATATATACTTCAGTTGCTTCCTTTTGTGGTAAGTGAAGTTCACTCAATAATCTTCTTAACCAAATAGCATGACAAGTGCATGAAGTTGCAGCTACATATTCAGATTCACAACTTGACAAAGTCATAATAGGTTGTTTCTTTGAACTCCATGCAATAGCACACTCACCCATAAAAAACATTAAACCAGTTGTGCTTTTTCTATCATCAATATCTCCCGCAAAGTCACTATCATAAAACCCAACAAGCTTGAAATCAACAGATGATGTATAAAACAACCCATAATCAATTGTACCTTTGATATAACGAAGAATCCTTTTAGCTGCTTTCATATGAGTATAAGTAGGTGCTTCCATGAAACGGCTTATCAACCCAACTGAAAATAAAATATCTGGTCTCGTACATGTCAAGTATCTCAAGCATCCAACAAGGCTTTTAAATACAGTAGAATCTCCCTTATCTCCATCATCAAACTTTGTCAATTTAACCCCACACTCCATGGGTGTATTCACTGGATTGCAATCAAGCATTTTGAACTTCTTCAATATTTCAAAATGACATCTTTCGTTTGCTTCACCTCCAAGCCCAAATAGTATGACATCAATTTAATATCTGTCATCTCAAACTCTAAAGACATGACTTTCTTGAATTCTTGAAATAATTTTGGGTTATTTCTGGTAAAAATAAGATCATCCACATAAAGACAAATGAGTAGAATATCTCAATTTCAATATGACTTAATGTAAAGAGCATATTCATGAGAACAACGAACAAACTCGTTATCTTGGAAGTACTTGTCAATGTGAGTATTCCACGCCCTTGATGCTTGCTTTAATCCATACAACGCCTTTTTTAATCTCAAAACCTTATCTCCATGACCTTTGACTGTAAAGCCAATTGGTTGTTCAATAAAGACCTCTTCTTGAAGTTCACCATTTAGAAAAGCTGATTTTACATCAAGTTGATAGATCTTCCACTTCATTTGAGCTGCAAAAGAGATCAATAAACGAATAGTCTCCATACGAGCAACAGGTGCAAATACTTCATCATAATCCACTCCATGCTTTTGTTTGTAGCCTTTAGCAACGAGCCTTGCTTTATATTTCTCTACATCTCCATTTGCATTCCTTTTTATCTTGTAGACCCATTTGACTCCAATAGCTTCATGACCCTTAGGAAGAGTTGATAATTCCCAAGTGTTATTTTTCTCTATTGCCTTAATCTCCTCCTCCATAGCTTGCCTCCATCTTTTGTCTTTCACAGCCTCCTTAAAATTTAAAGGTTCACTGTCCATAAGAAGACAAAATAAATTACTTACATCAACATCAAGGAT
This sequence comes from Pinacopodium congolense, assembly GCA_028565735.1. Taxonomy (NCBI): domain Eukaryota; kingdom Viridiplantae; phylum Streptophyta; class Magnoliopsida; order Malpighiales; family Erythroxylaceae; genus Pinacopodium; species Pinacopodium congolense. The sequence continues at coordinate 25,791,537 of JAOXYD010000136.1, read as the reverse complement.
TTCTTCTATTTGTTCATAGATATCATAAATACTCCTCATTTTTCGTGATCCATCGCTTGAACTTTCTCTATACATTGACTAAGAAGGAGAATGAGGTGTATTAGGAGAAAGAGGTGAAGTTGTTTCTTGAACATTCATTGTGGTTTCACGCTTCTCATCTCCAAAATATGAAAAAAAAAAAGTCATATTTTCTTTCTTATTTTATCTCCCAATCTCATGTTACTCCTTCATCATATACCACATCTCTACTTACAACAATCCTTCCATTGCTTGGGTTGTATAATCGGTAGCCCTTAACGTTTTGGTCATAATCAATGAATACATGCTTAATACTCCGATCATTGAGCTTAGATCTCTCTTATTGCGGCACATGAGCATATGCTATGCTTCCAAAAACTCTTAGATGAGCAACACTGGACTTCAAACCATTCCACACTTATTGTGGTATTTCGTCTTTGACATTTCTTGTATGAGATTGATTTGAAAAGTAGACTGCACAAGAAACTGCTTCCGTCCAGAATTCTTTAAACATGTTCTTAGCCTTCAACATAAATCGAGCCATGTTAAGAATTATTCTAATCTTCCATGTCGGCTACCCCATTTTGTTGAAGCGATCTTGGGACGGTTAAAAGACGACGAATTCCATGTAACTCACAGAAATTATAGAACTCCTTGGATATGAACTCATGTCCTCTATCAAACCTTAAATCTTTAATTGTATGGCCACTTTCGTTTTTCACAAGTGCCTTGAACTTCTTAAATGCTTCAAATGCGTTTGATTTCTGCTTCTACTTTAGAAAATAGACCCATTTTTTTTTTTACTATAATCATGAATAAAAAATAGGAAGTATCTATTTTTACCCATTGATAATATGGCTTGATTGTCCACACATGTCGGTATGAATAAATTAAAGTGGTTCAGTTACTCTTATCATTGCTTCTTTTGTAAAACTCCTCCTTGAATGGTTACTAAGTAAACATGCTTCACATAAATGATGTGGGTGGCTAATGAGAAGCATTCCTCTTACCATGTATTTATCTCTCAAAGTTTTTAGTGCACCAAAATTCAAGTGTCCGAAGCTCATATGCCAATGCCATGCTTCATCTTTCACGTCCACCTTTAAACACTTTTTATTAAGTGTCTTGATATTCAACATGAATATTCTATTCTTCAATATAAATACCTTAGCAATTATTTGAGCATGTAGATCTCTAAGCCAAAGACAATAATCTTTCATGTGGATTTTATATCCTTTTTCAAGAAGTTATTCTAAACTTAAAATATTACTTTTCAACTTGGACACATAGTAAACATCATTAATAAGTCTATGACTTCCATCTCTTGAAGAAAATAAAATGGTACCTTTCCCACGAATTTGGATCTTTGAAGAATCTCTAAAAGAAACATTGTCTTCCACCTTTTCTCCATGAATTTGCTTTTATCTTCACACATGTGATTACTTGCTCCATTATCCAAGAACCATGTACTTACATTCGTACATGCATCATCTTTGAGCAACAAAGTATGCTCAACATGATTAGGTGTAGCGTAACATTCCCTATAATAATGTTCAAATTTATGACAATTGTAGCACTTAACATTAGATTTATCATACCTCCTTTCATTTTATCTATAATTGTAACCTCCTCTTCCTCTTCCTCTTGATTTTTCTTAGCCTTTATATGAGTGATTGTTTCTATCATATTGTTGATGTTGTTATAATCTCCTTTATTTCTTCCTCCATAACCTCGTCCTCTACCACAACTACGACCATGACCTCAACAATGTCCTCATCCTCATCCTCTTTAATTACTTTCTCCATCATCATCTTTTAGCGTAATCTTTGCTTTAAGTGCTTGCTCTAAAGGTTCATCTTGCCTCCTTTTGATCTCGTCTTCATATGTTTGCAAAGAGCCCTCTAATTTTTCAAGTGTTAAAGAGTCTATATCTTTGGATTCCTCAATGACACAAACCATATAATCAAACTTTAGAGTTAAAGAACGAAGAATATTTTCCACCACTCGAACATCTTCAACCATATCTCCTTACCTCTTCATTTGATTTATAATGGCCTTCACTCGTGAGCAATAATCCAAGATTGATTCAGATTTCTTCATGCATAAAGATTTAAAATTGCCTCATAATGATTAGAGTTGAATATTTTTTACCTTGTCAATTCCTTGAAAGGAATTTTACAAAATCTCCCATGCTTTCTTTGAAGTAGTTGCATCGACCACCTTCTTAAACATTGAATCATCTAAACATTGATGGATAAGGTGAGGGCTTGTTGATCCTTCTTCTTTATCTTTGACCAAGCATCCTTCTCACTTTGAGGTAAGTTGTCTTCACTTTGAGGTTGTATAAAACCTTCCTCTACAATCTCCAAAATATCTTGTGAGCCAAACACAGCTTTCACGTGAAGATGCCATGTTTCATAATTTTCTTTTATAAAGCGAGGGAATTGCAATGAGTATACTCCACTATTGTTTTCTATTTCTTAAAAAAAAAAACTTGGCTCTAATACCACTTTGATGATAAGTGAGGAGGTTTTGAGATGAGAGAATTGTTTAGAAGAAGAGGTTGTATTTCACTTGAATGATTTGATTTCAAGTACAAAGAGGTATTTATTGATATAAAAGATGACCCTTTAAATTTAACTATATAAACTCATTAATAAATTCAAATAAATAAACAATACATGAATCCAAAACCATATATGGACCATAATAAATAATGTAACCAATAGATGAACATAATGAAACTCCTAACAATAAACTTAAACATCAATGTATCTAGACTTTAACATTAATTAATTTAAAATTAAACTTTAACAAAGCCATCTTCACCTGCAACTCTCACTAAGAAGCCATACAAGCTCTCCCTTTTTGATGAGCTTACTCCTACCATTTATTCTCCAGTCATTTTCCTTTACTTTATGAATTACTCTAATGACAATACCATCTAAATTTGACCTTATCTTAAAAGATTTCTCGCAAAAACCCTTGATCTCTACTTCTTTTTTTGTTTTTTTAAAATAACTCATGATAATCACTTTATCTATCATTTTGATGAAGGTGTCCCCTTTCTCTAAACATCTGTTAACGCTTGCATGTTTGATTTCCTCAAACATCATGAAAATAAATTGTTGAACTATTTCATTACATACAAGCCTTTTGCTAAGGAAGCGCTTGACTTGCCATTACTAGGTATTCAAATGAGCATCTTTACTTGTGAGGGAATAGTAATATGAGTTTTGGTTCATACAAGGTCATTGGTGGACTAACTAGTTCGTCATTTTTCAAAACCTGGGCTGCCATGCTCCAAGGAGAGGTTAGTGATGTTTTAAAATCTGAGGTCGAAAAGGCTTCCATGTTCTTTCCAACAAAGAGATTCATTTCCACTAAACCACTTATCTCTAATGGAAAGATCATGGTTCAACGGCATGCCAAGTGTCAACCTTTTATCGGAAAAAAAATTATGAGACCTATAGTATTATGTCAGACTACTTCAAAGGATGTGGGACCCATAAAAATCCATTTATCAATAATATTTTAACACGAGGTAAGTTATTTAATGATGGTTTTAAAGGAAATATTACCAGGTTGTTTTTAGAAATTTTAAAAATATTATGATTTTTTTTATATTTTTAAAATGATCAAACTTATTTAAATATTGTAAACCGTTAAGATCTGACAAACATATCAATAAAAACCTTTGAGTTTGAATAGTTTTTGTTTTTGTTTTTTACCTAACTATGAATTGAGAAGGGCATATGCATGTCTAGATGTTGAGTTGAGATGTCAATATCATAGTTAAGTTTGTAGATCCTTATGTAAGGTCTAGTTGGCCTAATATAGTTGGACTGGAGGTAAGGAGAATATTTGTGAAATTCATAAATGGACTTGTCTAGTCTTTTGAAATTTATAAGTGAACTCTAGCACATAGTCGTAGAAAACTAACACCTATAAATGGATTAAGAGCATGACTTGTAAGGACGAAAAAATATGTCCAATATATCTTTGACATTTCCAGCTAGAGGATTGATAAATAAGATCACACTGATGAAACTCATGTAATATCACAACTAGACAGAATTGAGATTGGATAACCATTGTCTAAAAATCCTCCCTTGCTACTACTTTTGATATGAACATCTACATGAATGTTAGACAGTCAAATGTAATTTTCAACAGCCCGCATTACAGTTGACAAATTTGATTGTGGCATGATTTCATTAACTTGAAAAGTTGCTAGAAAGTTTGGACCAATTTAACTCTAAAAAAACCGCATGTAGAATGGAATGAGTACAGATGTATGAAGTCTGTAGTTGATATTATGTATATATCATTAATCAAGATGCTGCTCTTCTATATGTAGTCTCATTGTCATGTTTACAATTTATATTAACTAAGCTTAACTTTTGTAATTTTCTTTTTCCTTTGGTATAAATTTTTTATTTAAAAAAATTAGATCTTTTAAAAAGTAAATCTTTAAAGCCAAAATAATGGAACCTTAAATATATTTTTTAGGCATATTTTCATGGTCATTAATTTAGGTTTGAATGGAAATTCCATGTGATTTTGGTATATATTTAGTTTAGTATTGAATAAGATATTGTTTAAGTTGCTTTGGACGACTGCTCATGTTCTATAGGACTTTAGTGAGTGATTTAATGCATTTATGGATTTAAAAGAGAATTAAATAACTTAGGAAAGTAAGAGTATTAAATTAGGAATCTCCACATAAAATATTAAGGTCATAGGACAAGCTATAAAGAATGTATTAAGAGAAAAGTAAGAGAAGTTGAAACAAGTATCAACTTAACAATGGGTGGCTTTGGTGTGAAATTAGATATACTTCTGAAGGTAAAGTTGTTGTGTAATCAATTTGGAGAATAAGAACATACTATTAAGTTCCACATAAAATTTCAAGGTAAAAGGACGAGCGACAAAGAAGTTATAGTAAAAAAATCAAGAAGAGTAGAAAGTTAAAAGAGCTGGAAGAGGCTAAAAAATGAATTGTGACAGAGCTAGAAATCAAGTAGGGTATGGAAATTAACGTATTTAAAAGGTTTTAAAGTTATTTAGGACTTAAGATATGTTTGAAAACCTTAAGAGCCAGCCTAAGGTAGTTAGAAGGTATTTAAAGATGAAGAAAAACAAGTTTGGAAGCTGTTAACAAGAGAGAACAAGGATTAAACAAAGAAATCACCAAGATCAATCCAAGTTTCCATATTTTCTGCATAAGATTTAGAAGAGAAGAATAATCAAGTTGCAACATAGTTTCTAATCTCTTTTCTTTCTTACCTTTTTGTATGATGAATCTAAATATTGAGAGTTTAATTTACATCATGGATAACTAAATTTTCTATTAGGAATTACTCTTGAAATGCTTTGTCAAACCTTTATCTTATGTGTTATATTGCACAACAAGAGTTAGTAATATAATAGATCTATAAATATCAAGTTAAAAGGCAATTGAAGAGATATCTTAATTTTTTGTTAATTACCCTTAAGATTGCTTCAAAACTAGTTTAATATTTAGGAAGGGTTTTGAGAGATCGACATATTGCAATTCAATTTCTATCTAGTTCAATTAGAGACACTTGATTAGATCTCGAAAAAGGGTAATCAAAACTATAAGATATCTAAAATCAAGTATAATTAAATTGATAAGGTGAGGGAAGGCAAAACAATGATAGAAGTAATTTTTAGTGTTTATCATTAATTTCTCTCAAATTTACAAATGTATTCTCAATTGTTAAGTTGTTGTCCTTTAATTTAATTTTAGTTACATTTATTATATTGTGTACCTTAAATAAAGTGAAACTCAAATTGTTAAGTAGCTAGTTCAATCCCTATGAAAACGATATCAGTTATATTATAAAGTTACAATTCGTATACTTACAGTATAGCATAAAACAAGCAAATACAAAACATATAAATCTCTTAAATTACCTTCCCTTTTTTGTATATATTATTCTCAGTCTCATTCTTTCTTTCATATTTCAACCAAATTATTTGATTTTATAGGCTCTTAAAGTTAAATTAAATATTTTAAAGAATTCTTTTATATTTGGGAGTGCAAAAGGCTCATATAAATACCCTAATTTGAAGAAATAAGACAATTTAAGTTGTCGATGTTAATAAAAATTTAACTAAAGGTAAATTATCAATAATGTATACTCAAACATATGTATCACTAAATTAAATAATGATATACATATATATATATATATATATAGAGAGAGAGAGAGAGAGAGAGAGAGAGAGAGAGTGAGTGAGTGAAGCCATAACCCTTGGAATAACAGAAAAGAAACATCTACCTAACTACCTTTCATTATGTTAATGACTTTGCTATAAATAAAAAAAAAGAAGAAGGGAGAAAGGGCTGGGAGTTGGCGCAAAAGAAAAGAAACATCAACCTAACCACCTGTCATTATGTTCGTGACATTGGGGAAAAAAAAAAAAAGGGAGTGCTGGTAGTTGGCTCCTATTAGCTGCTTACCACGGGATATGACTTCAGATAAACATATACTATTTAACTATAAGATGCACTTCCAAATAAAGTCATATCATTTCGAAAATATTCTATTGAGACTCTATAATCATTTTAATTACATTAACATAATCTCCTAGTCACTAAGAGTCAAGCCTAAATGACCCTATCACATACCTCCAAGTCCATTTAGAGCAAACCCTATTATTGGCAGTCAGCAATTTGGAGGCCAAACGAAGCTGCATGTCTTCAGACATATTATAGTGCAGAACTTGGATCTTAAAATCGGCTTCATTGAGGAAGGATTACTATAATTATAGTTATCTTAAAAAAGAAAAGATCATTAATCATTCATAAATGTTTTTTTTTACAGTTTTACTTCTTTTGTAAAATAATAAAAATATTTTTCAATATAAAAAATTCTAACAAAAGTCTTTTGCTAAGACTTGGTCTAATTATTTTAATAAAATTTATTGTATAATAAATTATGTGTTTAGCAGAATTTACTTGATTGTTTTAGCTCAATTTTAATAGTAATTTCTATCAAAATAATTTGGAAGAATTCAACAAAATATATTTTTAGAATTTGTAATATTATAATATTTTAAAAATAAAAGATTAAATAAATAAAACTACAATGAAAACTTGTATTTTACCTCATCATTTAAACACTAAATTTTGCTTTGTTATCATCAATGGCCGAAACAAAATTTATTATATAACCCAATTCCAGACAATAAGTCCATGCCAGACAAAAAGTAAATCCTTCGATTCCTCTACCACCCTATTTTCTTCTACAAGAAAATGTAAATAGGGTACAAATGCATCCATGCATGCATATAAGTGAGAAGGTTTATGATAATGCTTGTATTCCTTGATAAGTAGACAGCGTTTGATATCACACTTTAAACCTTGGTGTGATCTTGATTGGTAGTCCTTGAGAAGGCATTAGGTACGGGAGCCTAGTGAGATTAGTATCTGCAAGTAACTCCCAAGTAAATTGAGTGACTATGTAATGGATGGCAACAAGAGTTTCAATTTTGGCGAACTCATATCCAGGACAAATCCTATGTCCTGCTCCAAATGCAACATAGCAGTAAGATGGAATCGCAGCTTGATTCTCAAATCTAGTTGGATCAAACTCAAATGGTTCTTCGAATATTTTCTCGTCATTGTGAGTCATAGCCGCAACCCAGAAGAACTGGAAGCCAGATACAGGTATAGCTATCATGCAACAATTATATATATATATATATATATATCCACAGAAAAGGAAGAGAATATTAACACTGAGGCTGTTACTTACTTGCCACCCTTTAGGAATTAGATAACCATTATATTCTATATCTGTTAGAGCTTTTCTGAAAGTTCCAAATACTGGAGGATACATTCTCAGGGTTTCCAATGCTACTCTCCATGTGTATTTCATCGTGCCAAGATCCTCCCATGTCAAGGACTCGCCTTTCTGCTTGCTTCTAGCTATGTCTTCCTGCTCTGTAAAATAAAAAAATAAAAAAATAAGAGGAAGAAAATAATCTGCTTCAGTTACATCATTGAAAGAATATATTACAAGGGGTAACCAGTAGTATTAAAAATTTCATCATTTTTTCAATTGAATTTTATATTTTTAAAATTTCTTATTAAATTTCTATTCTTATGTAGATTAATCAAAGATAATCATTCTGTAAATATAAGACTTAATTGAAAAAATTGTAAAAGGTTTAGAATTACAAATATTCAAAATAACTGTTTTTAATTAATTCGTATAAATATAGAACTTCAATAAAAAATTTAAAAAATATAAAACTCAATTGAAAAAATGATGAAAAATTTAAAATTACAAATATAATTATTCATTTGATATAGAAAGAAGTATACTTCAGGATTAGAAGAAATAGCTAAGTAAGATTCCTTGCCCAAAGTTATAAGAGCCTGATTTTGCTATATTTTGGTAAAATAAAAGCCTACATATTTTCCTTTTGGTACTATTATTGAGAGGAAATCTGAAGGTAACACTCAAATTACAAGCTATTATAATCATTACATCTAAAATGGGTGTAATGACAGCTGTATAATTGAATTAGGAAAAAAATTTCCATGGAAGTACCTTGAAGTACGGCAGCATAGATAGAGGGTTGGAGAGCAAAAAGCCTCATCATGAAAGTAAGCAGAACAGAAGAAGTTTCATGTCCAGCAACCATAACAACCTTAATATTATCCACAATCTCTTTTTCACTCATCACTTCTCCACTTATTTGGTCACGGAAACTGAGCAGACAAGTGATGAGGTCCTGGTGAGGATCAGCTACCTTTTGCTCAAGTGCTCTCCTCTTTTCGCCTATGAGTTCCTTCAGAACTTTTTCAACTTTTCTACTTGCTTTGAGGCCACGATTGTACCTTGTGAAGGGCAGGTTAAGAGGGATCGATATCATCCCAGCAATCATCTCTTCAAACCAACGCAGTAGTACATCTCTTCGAGATCCTCGTTCAATTCCAAATAGAAGAGTGCAGATTATGTTAAACGTGAGCGTTTTCATCAAGTGGAATGCCTGTAAAGAAACTTGTTACAAAATATTTTTGTTTAATATTCGACACTTCCACAAAAATAAAAACCAAACTCATATCGAGTCGCTTCTGATATTATTGGTAATACTTACAGTAATCTCTTGCTTGCCTTTCCACTGAGTTTCAATATGCAACTTCACTTCGTCATTCAATTTTTCCACATACTTCTTCAACGAATCAGGCTTCAGGAAGGACATAATTGCTTCTCTGTGACGTTTGTGATCTGCACCACTGAGTTCGAGCAAGTTCTGTTCCCCCATAATCCTTCGTAGAGATTGATTTTGGCCATTGCAGAGTTTTATGCCATCACTGCTGAACACAAACTTGTTGGCAGCCTGACCATATATGAAAACAGTTGCATTTCCAAAAATTCTAAGCTTTGATACCGGACCATACTTTCTGACTCTCTTCTGAAACCATTCTTCGGCAGTGTTGGTTTTCATGGCTCTCATAAGGGACAGGCTTTGGCCTATTATTGGAATTCCAAGAGAACCTGGGGGAAGATTTTTCCTCGACCATCTTTTCCTGACGAACAATAGGAAGATGGGAACAACAACACATATATAAATGGTGAATAGGGTATTATTGCTCATGCTAGTCATCATCTTCTATCTCACTTTCATGGTCTTAGTGGTTTATGTGTCTGTGAACAGAAGAAAAAGTGTACAGAGTTTTGACTTTTGAGTGGAGAATATACTAGGGGCGGGTTGATTGAAGGTGGCCTGCAACTATGCCAAGTCTATTTATGGTTTAGCACGTGCAGGCCATATTATTATATGTCTAACGGTCGAAAATCTGCCGGCGACATAGTTTATTCATATATATAGATCCGGAGATAATATTTTTATGGAGTCGACTACAGACTCACGTTAACGTGGGGTCGTGTAGTCACGTGTATTATAATTTTTGTCATTATTAGAGTGTGAATGTGTTATTTTAAAAAAAAATTAATGTTTTTTTATAATTTTACCCTTAAATTATTTATAAAATTACGTTTTTATTTTTATTATATTTATTATGTTACCTTTATTTCATTTATGAAATTAAAAAAAATCAGAGGGGCATGAAAGGCTACCAACTCTGGTATGTAGTTTTTCTCTATTTTTATATTGAATGTCATAACGAATTAGTAATTAAATTGTTTTATTTAACGTATTCAATACGTACATATCTTTGAGATTCCTATTTAATGTATTGACAAAGTAGATTTTTAATTGTATCTAATACTCCCACTTCCATTAAAGTTTCTATCCTATACTAACTTCACCCTAAAATTTCTATCAAATACACTCTTTTAGGATAAGGCACTTTTTATAATTCCTTCATCTTTCTTAAAAAATTTTCTTATTTTCTTTTTCTATATTTTTTGATATTGCCAGTTCTAAAGTAAAATTTAATATTAATTTACTAGCTTACATATATTTGTTAAAATATATAATACGCGAACCAGAGATTTCCGCTCTACTCTATATACAGAAGAAATATGCAATTATTCCGTTGAAACCAACTACCAGTATAGAACGAAAGCAAGAATTAGCTCTATGGTGTTCATTTGATTACCAAGAAATTTTTTAGCTTCTAAAAATATGAAAAAGAAATAATGAAATATGCCTACCTCTTAGATTTTAGCTATTGTGTTTTAACTCTGTACGATTTAGAGTACGTTTAATATCACTTTTTATTTTTTATTTTTATTTTTGTATATATATATTGATTGTGTGTTTTTTTTTTGCTTTTTTTTTATTTTTATGTTATATTAGTATGTTGTATTTTTTTTATTTCTGTATTATTTTTTATTAATTTTTGTATTTAAAAAAAATAAGAAACAAAAATTAAAAATCACGTTAATACCAAAGATAGCCATAGTTATTAACTTATGGTTGAAAATCATAATTTAGACATCTGCCAACTGTAACTGTTGTTTTAAATTTTCCTTTCCTCTTTTAAAAGCAATGCATAAGTCCCTCATGTTTATGCAATCGACAAATGTTGAATTTTTTAACATATAAAATAAGTTGTTAATTTCGCCTAAACAAACCATTTAACTTCTTTTTTTATATAAAAGTTCAATTAATGTACCTAAGATATAAAATAGTTAAATTTAATATAATGAGAAATATATAAAATAAGTACATTATCATTAAAGTTAGTGAATAATATAACTTCACCTAAAGACAAAATCACAATTTAAAAAGTTTTGATTAATTTAATTATTCCAATAAAAATATAACATTTCCACATCATTTAAATAGTTTTTAAAAAATTTTATAATTTTTACCTTACTTAATTGAGCTCTTTTATGTTCTATGCATAGTGCTATATCTTAATTAATCTTTTATTGTTGTTTTAAGAAAAACAATATATGTAAATAAGACTTCAATTTTATTAATTTAGGAGTTCAATTAATCTTTTAAGAGCATTGTGTAATTTGTGTTGAATTTGAAAATTCTTATTTAATTCTTTTCATTTTAAAAAAATTTAACAAGAATCTAATTTGATTTGTGTGCTCTTTCTTAACCAATAACAAAAATGAAAACTTCACAATTCTTGTAGGAAATAAATTATAAAGGAGAATTATTTCCCTCCTATACTTTGATCAACCACTTCTCTACTTTCATGGAAGTTTGATATATGAAATTGATATTAAGAGCAAACTCACTTTATTATTAAACAAAGTTTGGTAGTCCAAGCAATCATATAACATTTTTTATAACATGATGCATCACAACCAAAATCCACCATGCTAATAACAATGTCCAACACTTTAAAAAAAAAAAAAAAAACGATGTACGCTAAGTCCTAATGTAACTGTATTATATCCAGATCGGATCCGTAATGATAAGACTACAGGTAAAAGATACAAATTTTTCTTAATTTTATTTATTTCAAATATTTTTATTATTTTAACTTCTTTCTAAAAATAATTTGTGATATTAGAAACTCTAGATAGATACTATATTTATTAATTTTAATTGAGTTATTTAATATAAATTATTATTGAATAGGTATACAAACTCTACACATCGACAATACAACGATTAATCATGTGATAATAAATAATTTGGCGCATCGTTAATAAAAAATTCTCTTTTAAATAGCTAATAAGCAAGTTGTCTGAATAATTTAAAATAATAATTTTTTAAAAAAAGTGAAATTATTCGGAAGATCTTTTGCATTTACCCTTAGAATAGTAGAAACTACTTGTATTATTACAAATAATTGTAACAATAGATCTAGACGCTACAGTTCATGTTATATAGTATAAAATTGCCCCCCACCTGCTTTCTGACGTCCCAAAAATAACTGCACCAAATCAAGACCACCCAGAACTAATTTAATGTAGTATTTAACAGTAAAAAATTGCATTTTCAGCATTACCTACTCTTAAACGTTTGCACTCTTTAATGTATTGTTTCAATTGTAATAAATTGTATCATTAGAATAAATTTTAATTTAGAAGATGTTAATTACAAAATTTAAAATTATTTGCTGTGTTTGCTCGTATTATCTATAATCAAATTAATAATTGAAATGAAACATATAAAATAAATATATTTATTCAACAAATTGTACTCAAGTCAGATAGATTGTATTCAAACACTCGTAAAATTGGTATATATTTTAGCATTCTAGTTTTACTCTCATATTTAGTGCTTATCTAATAAATTAATATATCAATAATTGATGGAGTATTTCTTTGTCTTTGTAGATAAGGTCCATTTTTTGTGGAATATAATCCCCTTATGAGGAAAGAGAATCAGAATGAATTTAAAAGGAACAGATCAGGGACCCTAAGACAAATTTGACACATTTAACAAAGTTAAGAACTTGAATTACCGAAGTTTGACATTTATAATTTGTCTTTTTTCGGTATCTAGCTATTCCCCTTTTAGTTTACTAATATATGTATCAATACATAAGAAAGCATAAAAATTAGTTTGTTTCACGAGGTGTCAAGCAATGGAGTCTAGTATTCGAGGTTTATATGTTTGTTGGGTCTTGTCTTTTAAATTAATATGTCAAATGTAGAGTTTGGATGCATTAGTTATATTTTAACACTGTTCTTCGCAAAATTAGTATGTCTTTTGTTTAGTTAGATTTTAGTTTCCTATTTTTTAAAATACAAAAATCAAAAAAAAAATATTAATACAATACAGAAATCAAAAATAAAAGCATAATAACTAATATAAAAACATAATAATCATAATAAAAAATCACAACTCACAACTCAACTAAACATTTCTTTTATGTTGAATTAGAGTCAAATTATTATAAACATCTTTAGAAGAGAAGCTTGATATGAAGCTCAACAAGAGAGCACATTTAACATCATCCTCTTCTAGAAGACAGAGCCTCTAAGCTTGTCCATAGTCAGGGCAAGAGTCACGCTGAGTTTAAGTATAATGATCTTTGCTAAATTTCAATTATACCCACAACAAAACATTAAGCTAATTTATATCCTCGCTAACAATTTTTTCTAGCTTTGTCCCTTCCTGTCATACGGTGGTTGAGGGAATTATGCAGTTTGTGTTGTAATTGATACACACAAACCTCGGATTATGAAAAGGGAGAGTTACAGAGTACGTTGATCAAATTATTTGTTAACAATCGACAATTCTTCAATTCTCCACCTTAATACTCATTGTAATCAAAGAGCTTACATGGCTATTAAACAACTGACGACTGCAGAACGATTCACTTAGTGATATTTGTAAAATTATTATATTTAATTAATTTTTTGTTGTAGTAATCTCTCTTCTTTATTATCTTTATGTTATTTGTATTTTTATGATTACAGTCTAATTACGTTATCATCCCATACTATTGCTATATTAGACTTTAATTAAATTATATTTTGAGTGGCAAAAAAAATTTTAAATTACAAGCATCCAATCCGTCCTCTCTTCTTAAATGTCATTAGGGATCAATACTTTGTTTCATACAGCAGTCCAATGGCATAAACTTCTTCTAGCAATTTAAAATCTGAAATGAATGGATTCGGTTGCCGTGATCTCCTTGCCCGTGTTAATATTGATATTTCAGTATCCTCCATGCATCAATCACCCTTGGCTGGAAAGTGATTGCCACGAGTTGCAATTTTGTACAGAAAAAACGCAGTCATGAGAGCACTGCAAAAAAGAAACCAAAGTAAATTCACGCTTTTGTATGTCTTCATCACAATAAAGTAAATTCACGCTTTTGCCTACAACCATAAAACTACAATGAAACTTGTTTGATCAGATATAAAAGATTGTCTCAAACTAAAACATGTAATCCTGATTGTAATCACATCGTCCAGTCTGAAATCAACATCTCATTCTGAAACCTCAACCCCAATAGCCTTCCCCGAAAATGTGCTCTAATAAAGTAGTGAAACCATCATGTCTAAGAAATTGAAGCCAAGGGAAAAGCGTACAAGAGTACTACATTTTTCTCATCCAAATCTGATAGGTTCATAAGCCCAAAGGCCCATGTTCCCCCCAAAAGACGCCTTGAGGGGGGGTGGAACCTTGGGACT